>OY757910.1:90965015-90977515 GCA_963585895.1 Sepioteuthis lessoniana | reverse complement strand
ATTGCAGATTCACGCAGACAAGATAGAATACATGTGCTTTAATGAAAGGGGCGACATCTCCACACTAAAGGGTGGGCCTTTGACACTAGAGATCAAGTTCACCTACCGAGGAAGCAGTGTCTCCTCAACATAGAATGCCATCAACACACGACTAGCCAAGGTATGTACAGTTATCGATAAGCTATCGGTCATAAGAAAGTCAGACCTGACTGATAAAACAAAACGCAGTTTTTTCCAAGCAGCAGTCGGGTAGATGCTGCTCTGTGGATGCACTACATGGACGCTAACTAAACGTATGGAGAAAAAAAGAAGCTTGACGGCAATTACACAAGAATGCCGCGAGTTTTATTGAACAAGTCCTGGAGGCAACAGCCAACAAAACAGCAGCTATACAGTCACCTACCACCCATAAAGAAAACTATCAAAGTTAGACGAACAAGACATGCGGGACACTGCTGGAGAAGTAAGGACGAACTCAAAAACGATATATTCCTGTAGAGAGGCAGAATGACTAGCTAGAACCTATATACAACAGCTCTGTGCCGATACAGGATAAGACCTTGAAGACCTACCGGGAGCAATGGACGATAGTGAAAGAGAGAGAGAGAGAGAGAGAGAGTCAGGGAGATCTATGCTGGCGGCGTGACATGATGATGATATATATATACCTATGTATATATTTATATACCAACTCTTCCTCATGAGCAAAATGCAACACTAAGTCAATTTTTAGTTTGACAGCAGTGAATTGAGAGTTTTCCTTCTCCTTGAGTCTATACAACAGTTTGACCAAAGCTGGAGGGAGAATAGTAGTATTCAGATTAATTCTAAAACGCTTAGCGCTATGAAAAATGAAAACAACCCCATCTAGGACTTGACCTCTGATTGCTATGTCCATTTCCAGTGTTTACAGGCATTGGATCACGGGTGCGCATGCACACACACACACACACACGTATATATATATATATATATAGAGAGAGAGAGATGATAGGTGGTTGGTGGATTTTATGTTCAACCATGTAGTAAATGATCTGTTTTTTTTGGGGGGGGTATGTTTTGAAGAGTTAAGAAAACTTAAGAAATGATGCACTGAATGTATTGAACTGGGTGTGGATATTTGAAATAGCCGGTTAGTTTCATGTCTCATTCATTCTCTTCTCAGTCCGGTCGAGAACTTGTCAGCACTTCTCATAGATGAATAAATGGATAGACAGACTGCTTGAGAGTGAAAAACTGAGAGAATAAAAGAACAAAGAGGCTTTCTCAAAGAAAGAATGTATTGAGAGAAAATGAAATGTGTTATCCCCAAGTGAAATAGATTTGAGAGCTGTGTGAAATGACCAGCGTAAAACTGCTTCAAAATCTGTGATAACCTCATGGTTGAAGAGGTTAACTAATCAGTTAAAATTCCTTCTATTCCCTTGTTTAGCCCCTCTCTTCTCAGTATATATATATATGTGTGTGTGTGTGTTTCTTTGTTTCTTTGTTTGTGTGTGTGTGTGTGTGTATGTATGTGTGTGTGTGTGTTTCTTTGTCACTTTGTGTGTGTGTGTGTGTATGTTTCTTTGTCTCTTTGTGTGTGTATGTGTGTGTGTGTGTGTGTGTGTTGTGGATGGGTAAATGATTAAATAAAACATAGAATCTACAAATTCAATAAATTTTATTTCTTTAACTTGAGTGAAAAACAAATGTTACTGTTTTTAATAGCGAGAAAAGGTAATATAGCGTAAATATGTCCCAATATTTACATTACAAGAAAGAAAAGTTTCGGTTTTCAATGTAACAGTTTGCGGAGTTTAAAGTGTAGATAATGTTTTGTGTGAGAAAAAGATCTTTGTATGCGTATGTCACTATGTAATGTGAAAGAATATTTATACTCTTGAATGTAAGTATGAAATGAACTTATCAGAAGATTGGATGTAGTGATAGTAAAAATAACGCAATCGAGAATGAGTAAACATGTTATTGTTCCTGAAAAAACAATTAAGCGATGTCGTAGGTGAATATAATCTTAAAGGAACAGAATGTATGATTTTCACTCAAGAAGAATAAAGATGAATTTTTTTAAGTAGAAATAGTAATTATTTTATAATTTACTAAAGGTTTGTCTATTTTATCGCTTTATTTATAAGAACCGGGTAGGCTACAAATAAGATTTTAAAAAGTTTGATTGATGTATCTGGGATTCTAATTGGTTTGGAATGTCCTTCTTTTAACACTCTAGGAGGAAATACATTTCTTAAATGATGTTAAGCTTTGATACTGTGATATTTTCAAGATTTGTTGTTCTTTTTTTTATCCGGCTCCCATTTATCGTTCTGAAATTTAAAATCTTATCTTATATCAAAGCGAATAAATGTTGGGGCATTTGAGTGCCATGATCGACAGTTGATTCTTTGATAGTCAAAATGGAGAGCCCGGTTATCATCCTTGAAATATTGATTGTTCTAATTCCACAAATATAAATCTCAACTTAAATGATACCATAAGAGGCCAGAAGAAAAAAAATTAAGTAGACAAGACAATAAACATATAATCCACGGCTATTTTAAAAGCAACCCCCATAAAAAGAAAACAAAAAATTGAACTCTTGGAGAAATTAGCTAATTTAAATAGAACAAGCTAAAGACCCTCGAGCAATGTTAGAATTATTCAAAAGAGAGTATTGTTTTCTTAACTTAGAATATTGAATAGATATGGATAATTGAGTTGTGAAGAAATACGTTGCTAAAACTTCCGAAAGTAGTCGTAACATAAAATCTTGAAAACTCCATCAAAGAACCCAGCAATGCCACCACAATCAAAACGAAAGGAAAGAAATAATGTGTTGATGAAAAAGAAACTCATGATCGAAGAGAATGAAGTATTACCCTCACTAAGGAATCAATATTGGAAAAAAAAGAACGAGTTCTAAAGAAATGATGAAAACACTATTCAAAACTATCCCAACGGACAATATCACTGAACTGAACTATCTAATTTATGCAGAAACAAAAGCAGTGAGAAACTTGGGATGACAAAAGGAAACCAAATAGAAAAATAGAAAGAAAATCCGAATGGAAAATAGGACGAAAGAGCAAATAAATGAATTACAAGGACATGTTAAAGTTCTAAAAAAAGAAAACAATACAAGGATAGAATAAAATAACACAACCAAGAAAATAAAATAATAGCAGGCAAAAAAAGGCAATTCAAACGAAAGAAATAAACCAAGAAAACCTTAGTTGAAGAAAGAAGATTTGAAAGATGCCGGAACAAAATTCAACAATACAGACAAAACAAGACATTAAAAAAACGAAAGAGAGTTCTACTAGCGACTCAATGGACAAAGAATGAAGAAAATTGAGCAACCGAATGCAAATAAAACTAAACATTTCTTTGGAAACAGAACCAAAAGAATAGAAAAGCTAAAACATCAATCGTCATAAAAATGAACAACAAGGAATTGAAAAAAGTAGCAGAGGCGGACATACGTCTGGATTCATTAAAAGTAATATTCAAAAAAGCAGCAAAATAGAAAACACCAGGATAGAATGGGATGCTTGGACTCTGTCCATCACAGATTAAACTAGGAATTATGTAAATGCCTACGAGAGGCATTAATTGCCGAATGGGTCTCAAAAGGGAAAACCACCATGATGCAGAAAGATCTCCAAAAGGTAACATCCAAAGTATCAACTGGTCAATAACATAATTACCAAAGATACAGACGATCCTAACTGCATAAATAGAAGAAATATATTACGAGAAAGTTGTAGACTATATACTGAAAATAAAAAAAAAAATGAATGATATGCAAAGAAACTAGAAACAAAAATAACCTAGAATATATCAACAAATGCATTCTCAAAGAAGTAAAAACGTGCCGGAAAAATGTTTACATAGTGCAGATAGAATACAAAAGGCATATTATATGACTTCAAAAACATGGATAATAGAATGTCTGAAAGTTTCAGGGCAAGTAAGGAACATCATCACAGAGACATGGAAAGCTAAAGAGTAGAACAAACAACTGGAGAACAAATTCCTTTAAAAAGTTTAACTACAATCAGATAACCACCAAAAAGATATATCTGTAATATAATTGCGGAGGATATCTTGCCTTTCGGTTTAGTTAGGCTGAGAATCTTTCGCTTACTGCATGGGTTAGTTAGGTGCAACATTAACGCAGGTGTTCACGCACGCGCGGTGGGGGATGTTTCATTCAGAGATGTCAAAATAAAAATCCCAGATAGGAATTGGGATCTTCAGCCGGTATATAAAACGAAATTTTAAGATGAAAAACATGGCAAGCTTATTATAAATTAGGAATTTGGGTGGAAAAATTAAATTACAAAATCCTGGGATCATTAAAAGCAGACATCATCAAGAAAATGGAGATGAAAGAAAAAGTTTGAAGAGAGTACACAATAAGAGCGAAATCGCTTCTTGAAACCGAACTGTGTCACGAAACTTGTCCACTAGTTTCAGTGAATTACCACTTTGTGTGGAAATTTCGCCTCTTTGATTAAAGCACATGTTTTCCGTAATATGTATTACGTATATATATATATATATATATATATACATATGCTCCCCTACCCCTGTAGGGTTGAGCTATCTAGCGAATGAAGTAATCGTGTTGCTAATAGTGTATATGCAACTCTCTTCATATAAATTGAGCTCTCGGTAGCCGTTAAGCGGATGTATGTAAACAATAGTAATTGTGATTCATAGCCGTTTAAAATTTGCTTCGCTGCTGCTGATTTCCTCGTGGCTGAGGGGTAGAATCTTGGATTGGCGTTTGAGTCAACCGGATTTCGATCCCAGCTTCGGGAATCTAGCATGTCTAGCCACACTGATGAGTTCTGATAGAACGAAACAGATCTGTCTGTGGATATATATATATATATATATATATATATATATATATATATATATATATATATATATATATATATTGTTAAACAGCGATTTGCCTAGCGGGCTTGCGGGGTACTGTTCGGTCCCGCCAAGTCCACCAGTTAATGCAGGGTACAGACGTTGGCTGTGGTCAGCCGAACACAATTTAGTATCACATATACTACCAACTCCAAAGTGGAACCACATTTCAAAGCCACTCGGCAAGTTAGGGGAGAATTATTAAGAATCAACACAGCTAACTTAACAGCTTTCCCCCTCAAATACAAGGTCTTCGACAAATACAATTCTTTCACAATAAAAATAGGACTCCAAACTGCCGTGTTTGAGTTAACAAGATTAATAACAATATTATTTTATTGCATAAAAGAAAGAAACAAAGAAAACAATTCAGGTAAAAGTCAGGAACGAGAAAGTATTTCTGTATCCCAGAGGTGCCTCCACTAAAATATCCGAATCCTGGACTAAGCCCACATAAAATATCTTTATCCCTAGACGGGTCCTCCATAAAATATCTGTTTATGGCGGAAGGTGAGAAGGTAGATCGATAACGATAGACACGGTCTGCTTTCCTGCAGACTATGGGATTTAATGGCAGCGTTCGAGGTCCAAATCTCAAGTTTATCATTTCAGTATAAATGCAGCAGGATAAAGTTAAATATACTTAAATTGTATGCTCACTTACTTGAGATGCTGTTGAATTTATTCTCTTCTTTATTTCATCTCGTTATCGGGTTTCAATACCACGTTGGTAGAAGGATACAAGTCTAATTTCAGATAAGATCAAGATTAATAATTGTTCCTCTTCTTGTGGACAAGTCTTTTTTTTTGGGTATTCGTTTATCAAGGTTTACTATACCTCTGTGTACTAAGTTCATTCAAGGTTAAGCTTCTTTTCTCTGCGTTCTCTGCGCGGCATTATTTTGGAATTTGGGTCTCCTCCATATCTCAAACTATGTTCTTGGTTTTTCATCGAACAAAGGCAACTCCTTATGCGTCTTCATCCGGTAATGAATGGACGGCAACTAACTTATTTTCCGTAGTTTGAAAATTCACCACATGTTGATTTTTTTGGCGGGCTCTTCCTCAGTAACAATAATGGTCGAAGGCCTGCCTCCCCGCCGACACACACATGGCTAATAGAGAGTGAGGTCTTGCCATCCCTATCTCACCTTCAGAGTGGGAGAGAGAGAGAGAGAGAGAGAGAGAGAGAGAGAGAGAGAGTCTCTCCCACTGCCACTGTCCTGTAATTCTTCCTTACAACTATCGCCCGCTGACGTTCAAATATACTAGGGTGTCATATTTTCTCGTCATAATATATATATATATATATATCGAACAAATCCTGGAAGCAACACCTGACAAAACACTAGTTGTACAGCCACCTGCTTTTTATCTCTAAAACCATCCAAATGATACGGACAATACATGCAGAACACTGCTGGAGAAGTAAGAACGAACTCATAAGCGACGTTCTCCTGTTGACCCCATCTCACGGGCGTGTAAGTGGTGGACAACAAATTAGAACTTATCTACAAGAACTCTGTGCGGACACAGGAAGTAGTCTAGAAGACCTGCTGAAAGCGATGAATGATAGAGATGATTGGCGTGAGAGGGAGAGTCAGAGAAATCCATGCGAGTAGAATGACATCGTGATGATATATATTTATACATATATATACATTGTCAAAGTCAAATTCACCGACTGCATATCTCCCCCAAAGAATATCTTAGTCATAACACTAGACAATCTGATATTGAGATTCCAGTATTGCTGGAGCTTTGTGGAATACGGAGTACCTCTTCAATGCCATCGCTCCCAGGTCCACTCTCGCCCAAAGCGGCCGAACTTGATAGAGTCCTATCTATGGGTCAAATAGAACTAAACAGTGTACTTATGCTAAACTGAATCGCTCGAAATGGAACTGTTTTGACGTCTAAACTGCAAACTAAACTGAATGAATCAAAATAGAATTGTTTTAACATTTAACTGTGCGTAAACAAAAACTATACTTGTACTAAACTAAATTGTTTACTTAACTAAACTGAACAGCTTGAAAGATAAATGTTTTTGACAATGATACTGTGTACTTATGCTAAACTTAATCGTTTGAAATAGAACTGTTTATTTTTATATAAATGGATGTGGAATTAAATAATCTACCAAGGTTGATACGCCATAAAACTCAAACAAACAAATCTATACACTTCAGCTAAGTACATTTTTCACAATTCCTAAATTTAATCCCCGTCAAAATTCCCTGTCTGAAGTAAGTTAGTATCATTATTTTTAGAATATGAAATGTCAGAATCTTAGTTGAGATAATGATTTATTGCAGCTTCTGATTTATTCATCGCATTCCCAGCGGGAAGAACATTCTCATACATTTTGCTAGGGTTTGATAGCAAAGCCTTAAAATTGGTTAACTTGGGTCGACATATTTAAAAGTAACCTTCAAGATGCTTCTTACAATAAGCTGCTGGGATTTGACCACATTCTTCCTCACATAAAAACTGTTATTTATGTTTCAATGTCTCCATACTTGCACACGCTTTTTCTGATTTGCCTTCAAATTTTTTATTTGATTAAGATACCTTGGTAGCATTATCTCCTCTGCTGAAAGGATGTCAACATACACATAGGTTAAACATATAATTTTATTGACAGGTTAATGATCGTATGGAAATCTGATCTCAGTTAAAATAAAACGGGAATCTTTGTAAATTTTCATCTGGAATCGTGCAAGTACTACTGTATTGTTGAACCACATGAACTCTAACGAAACCCCTGGAGAAAAAGCAAGTGAAGAACTACACAAGAATGCTTTGTGCTGTTTTGTAGAAATCTTTAAAGCTGTATGGCCACTTGCCATATTTACCAACCCCTTCGCTCAGGCAGGATATGACACAAAGTCAATTTTTAAGCGGAGTTTAACAGGTTGGAATTCAGAGTTTTCCTTTGCCTAGTCTAGTTGCCTCACCAAGGCTGAAGAACCTTGTCTGCCCTACTATATACCTATAGCTGGAGGGAGAATAATTGGATTCATACCTTTCCCAAGGGTATTAGTGCTATGTGAAATGCAATCAGTCTCGTCCAGGATTTGAACTCGTGTCGCCGAGTCCATTTCCGACGACGATAACCATTGGCCACTTACTTCTCATTTCCTTGTCCATCCAAGTTAAACGAGCCAGACTTGCATGGCACTTCTTGTGAAGTAAGCACAATGGACACACCAGTGTTGGCTGACTAGCAAATACTTATATTCATTAGTTCAGTGCAGGCACTGGATGCCGTCTAGCAGGTTGCAAAGAGTGATGACCGATAGAGACGGATGGTGAGAAAAAATCCAAGGGTATCTACGCTGTAAGCACGTCTTGATGACGATAATGGTCGTCAAGAAGTCTTTGAGATGATCACTCCCACAAACTTGACATTTAGGTTTCCTTTTATACTTAAGTTCGTTGTCCGAATATCTGCGAAGAAATTTAATGATTTTTATCAATAAGGGGTTTCAGACTATTGTCTTCATCTATATTGTAAGAGTTATTTCCACAACGTTTCGGTCGATATGTTCTCCGGCCTTCTTCAGGTGTTTGTCGAACTCGGGAATCTACACGGAAGATGGAACTACGTCCTTTATTGAATCCATGGAGGTCGCATGTTCTGATTCCGTTAGCCATAACCGGGAACAAGTGTTAAGAAGGCAGTAGTACGAGGTGAATCATTGTGGAAATAACAATTAAGATGAAGGCAATAGTCCAAAAACCCTTTATGATAAAAATATACTTAATTTCATTGTCCATTTTGAAGACCATGCTTTAACTTTTTGCTGATATCCTGAGATATTGCAGCAATATACTTGTTCTTGGTCATAATCCTATCCATTTTGTGAAACAGACCAGTATACCCAACTGTAAACCCTTCCCACATTAGGCACCAAATTGCATTCATCTATTAGTGATAGAATATCACCTCTTTCAATTGTATGATGTCATCAAGTTTATTTGATATTTATAGGTTTAGTTTATTTGGGTTTTACGGCATATTAACTCTTCTATGCCAAGTTTATACATATATATATATATATTAGATATATATGATTTGCAAATTCTTTGTTGTTAACATCTTTAAACGAACCTGAGCTTATCTTTTTTATTTTGCGCACAGTTAAATGATTTCAGGTATTTCAATCTAATAGGAATTATTGTATTTACTATCAATCATTTGTCTGCACAAACATAATTGGTTTCAAATATTGCTATCTAACACTAATAATTCTAATCAATATTAACCATTCGTTTGCCGACAGTGAAGTGGCTTCAAGTATGGCTATTCAACACTAATTATTCTATTCAAATTCAATTTCACACAGCCAAATGTTTTCAAATATTGCTATGTATCTCTAGCAATTCAATTAGTCATTTGTTTACAGAGAGTTTAAATTTAAGACAATTCTATTTTACCAATATATATTACTCTATCAGGTGCTACCACTCTGGGCCAGAGTGATCATGAAAGCAATGGCAGTGAAGTGATACTCCACATTCCCTAAAGGTCCAAGACAAGAGCCTCACCATCAGATGGTTTTGTATCATATTCAGGACACTCGTTAGTGGGGATATAATCCCTTTGAAGAGATACAGTCTGCATGTTTTACAGACTCAACTGATGGTTTGGTTTCTTTGTTTAATGGCATACCAACTCTTTTTACGTTATTTAATGCCAAAGCCATTCATCTAGAAGAACAGTAGTGGTACTATTTAAGCCATAGCTGGGAGGATAAGGGGTTTCATACCTTTCCCCAAGGGTATTTGCCCGAAAGTGAACGTAAGCGACTGAAAGTGAGCGACTGGAGTACGAACTCGCGAACTACGATTCAGCAGTCCATCGCTTTAACCATAACACCACGAGGACACCCCCTTGCTCTTATGGACGAACGAGATTCTTTTGTGTTTTTGTACTAAAAGTTTGGGCTTCTTTCTTTGAGTTATCTATTGTGTCAATCAAATAATCACTGATTCTAAAAATAGGCCTTTAAATACAACAACAGATGAACCTCCAAGTAATCTACATGATATCAATTAGCCAGTGAGAAGCTTGTACAGTTATGACATAATTGTCAGAAATATTCGATGCTTTGCATTTTTTAAAGGAACCATCATCTGAGTGCATGTAAATATCTGACGTTCTGGAATTGAGATAGAAGAAATAAAGACTAATAAATCGTTTTCTATTATTCAGACATTCTGCTTTGTTAAAACAAAGAAGTAATCCGAACTTACCAAAAGGTAAAGAATCTTTACTTGGATTAAATGTAGGGAATTAAAAAAAATGATATTAATATTTACTTAAAGAAGGAGTATGTCAGTATCTGAGGTTTCATTGTATATACATGTACATATCTCAATTTCTTTTGGATCACATTATTTCTGTACGACGAATGTGATATATACATATATATATATATATATATATATATATATATATACAGAGAGAGAGAGAGAGAGAGAGAGAGAGAGAGAGTAAAATTGACCAGAAAAGTCCAATTCGTTCAATTAGCAAATAAATATTTTAGCTCCCCCAACTCAGTAGACAGGAAATTTCTGGAGTAAAAAAAATCATGCAGTCATGTTAACCATAGCACAAGCCTCATGTCTCCACAATACGGCTCCCCTCAAAGATTGTTTTTCCTTGACAGCTTACCAGAATGTCATTCTATATTGAATATTACTCACGGAATTGGCAAATGAAATCAATCGCGATCGTTCCTTTCATGCCAATCAGCATTACTAGCTTTACTAACTACTGTGCCCAAAACTTTTTTCTTTACCGGAAAGTCAGTGTTCCAGTCCATGGACTGTCGTTTTGACTCATTAATTTTTAAATCATTCTTTATCCCATCATTAATACCTTTCTCTGATACACACACACACACACACACACACACACATATATATATATATATATATAAAATGTAAATATGGACTGTGAATATCCAAAGAATGATTTTGAATTTCTTCTGACGAGCTTGAATAAGTGAAATTGATCTATAATGGAAATGGGGTACTAATTCTAAATTTCTTGTTTTTTGAATAAAAAAAAGCATATATATATATATATACATGTATATGAAGCTCATCCAATAAAAAAAGGAATTTTTTTAAGGAGCTTACTCCTGGGAGCACTGTTTACAGCTGCACCTTTTACAAGGAAATCAATAGTGATGGGTCCTTTCATATTCCTTGAAGACTGTCAGTATGACCTCCTTTTCTGACTACTGAACCGAGAATTTTTTCTTTACCAGAGAGTCAGTGTGTGTCCACTCCATGGACTGTCGTTTCGACGCAGGCTTTTCATGACTAAGCCATGTTTAACCCATTTGTAAACATTTTTGGTCTATTACATGATTATCCATACGCATCAAGCATTCATCTAAAATTTAACAATGTTTGCATTTCTAAGCCATCAAATATTTGATGGCAGACTTCTGTTCAAGCCTGGAGAACTTTGTTGAATTTGCTTCTATTATGAATGACCTGAAAACAGGCATTTTTATGAGATTAAAATAATTTTTGTGTGGTTAAAAGGATTTTTACTATAAAACAATTCCAAACAATTCATAATTTACATTTAGGAAAAAAAGAAAATTTGAAAAATTATTATGCTCTTTTTTTTTTCAAAATTGTTTCTCCTCGTTTATTAAATGACATTCGTGGATATAGTGACTTACCCTTCTTTATAGAAGAAGGCCATCTTCTCAAACTCACAAGGAGCAGCCATATGCACGCATGTAACTCCTCGGGCCAAACCTTGTCGCATATTTGACAAACAAAAGACATGTCTTTTGCGTTGACATTAATCCTATGCACTCTCATATGGATTCTTTGACTCACTGCAGTCTCACACCAAGGACCAGTGTAAAATCTGCCTGCGACTATTTGCTGTCATGAGATCTCATATCACCAGTAAGTCCGGCTTTAGAAAAAAAAAACCTTCCTGCAGATATTACAAACATGCTCAAGCTGAAAAGTGTCCGGTACCGAAGTCAATTCCTGTTTCTGATGTGATCATTTCAAGATGCTGTGTTTGATTCTTAATACTTCAAGTTCCTTACAACCATCATAAATGATCTTCGTTGAAACTGATCGAATTAGTTTCGTCTCCTCCTATTCGTTAACGTGTACAATTAGTACCTTGAAGTTGTTTTTGACATTCTTAAAATGTATTTTAAGTCCATACACCAGACGTTTACTACAATGCAACTCTCCGTAAAAACAACTGCTTTGGTAACCAAAAATCGCCATCCTCGTAAAGTGCCCACTGCCAGTTACGCGTAAATGCAAAGCTCTTCTCCTGAACTGAGCACTCCAAAAGCTGATAGGTACATATTAATATATACCAAAAAAATCCCTTCATTTACGCTGAGATTGACGATACCTCTGGGGTAAGATATCCGTCTGACGTAAACTCAGCCAGGTTTTGATCCGAATTTGAAGCATCTCGTGTGTCTAACCACACTGAAGATTTGTAATAGAACGAAAGAGTATGTTTGTGGATGATAATATGTATTTATATATAAATAGAACTGGAACAAAAA
>OY757910.1:90937515-90960015 GCA_963585895.1 Sepioteuthis lessoniana | reverse complement strand
CAGTCGCCAAGTACCATGTCTACACTCTCATGACTCAGAAATAATGCTTTCTGTGAGTTTGAACTGTATTTATAAACATACTAAAGTACAATATTGGCTAAGTGGGTAGAGTGTTCACCAATGGCCCGGGAGACCGGGCTTCCATACCAGGTCAAGTCATATCAAAGTTGGTACTTGATTAACACTCAGCATTATAAGATACGTATCAAGGGTAAAGTGGAGCAATCCAGGAAAAAAGGGGTACCACGCTCTCCTACATATTGGTACAGTAGCTATTGAAAAGGTTGCCAACTTTTACTTTAGAATTATATGTAAGTAAAGTAAACTTGGCGACTATAGTCGAGGGAGACCCAAAGGCTCCCTTTTCTATAGCTACCATACCGAGGTGTAGGGGAGGGTTCTACTCCATTCCCTGGATTGCTCCACGGTACCCTTGATCCTTACCTTATAATGCTGAGTGTTAAGCAAGACCGCATCAAGTACCATTTTTGAGTCTTTTGTATACGACCTGGGATTGAACTCTGGTCTCCTGGACCATTAGTAAAAACTCTACTTATTAAGCCAATATATATCTTTATATCCTTTACTTTTTTCGTGATGTGTTTTTATTATAGACTGTTTAGTATTTTCCAGCTCTAGTTTACAACTTCTTTTATCAAATATATTTAATGGTACGTAATTCATTTTTTTCAACAGGGTTTCATCCGTATTCAGGCTCTCTCGTTTGTTTGATTAATTTGTAAGTACGTGGGAGTTTAGTGGGTGAAATTTAGTAGGAAATGTTTTTTAAGTGATCAGTAACGACATTTGAATAAAAAAGCCTATCCCTCACCGTTTACATTGTTTATAGGCCAAACATTTTTTCAATTCATCTTCCCGGTCTATCCTATCATAAAAGCCATAAATAAAAGTTTACATATCGTATATAATCGTGAATAGGTCGAATTTTGAATACCTAATTTTTAGGCCAAATGTTTATGCCATGATTTTGTTGGGTTAAAGTCAAGTATGAGGACAAGGAGCTACCTTCGGCTTCAAAACTTAATTTTATAAAAGATTAAGTGATTATAATTTCAGTCACGGCTGGCTTTTACTGAAAAGATTTATCATCATCATTAGGGCTTACAAACAGCAGATATCCCTTTGACTCTCTTTCGACATCCGTCCCTATCACTTGTGGCTTCTGTTAAATCCACTAGACGGCGTTCCATGTCCACACAAATCATGTAAATGTAATTTTTTGCTATTTGACCAACACGAGTATGTCTATGCGTAGAAGTCCGAAGGAGAACATAGCTTATAAGTTCGTCCTCACTTCTTCTGCAATACCCAGAATGCCTTACTTTGATGATTTATGTGATGGGAGGTAAGTGACTGTACACCAGTTGTTTTGTAGGGTGCTGCACTCGGGTTTTTTTTTTTCGGAATTGCACATAGCATCTTTGCGTAGTTTTTATCTAGCTTTTTCTCCTGGCATTTTGTTGGTGCAGCTATACAGAAGTGCTGACACGTCTACAGCTTGACAGAATTCCCGTTTTATTTTATCAAATTTACATATGGTCGATAACCTGTCAACAGCAGTCACTGCTTTAACTATGCACATGTTGTCATCACTTTCAGTTGATGAGATTTTGCTACCAAAGTATATAAACTAGTCTACTAGGTTTTCATCTAGTAGCATAGCTTCCTTCTGACAGCAAGGTCTTCCTCTAGCGCCATGGCCTTTATCTAGCAGCTCAGCCCTCCTCTAATTGCAATGTCTTCTTCTACTAGTATGGATTTCTAGTGGTTTGGTCTTCCACTAGATTTGCCTATTTATGAGGAGATGCCATTACATTGATTAAAACACGATAGATTACAGTGGAATATAAAATCATTCTTATATACATGGGTTTCTGGTCAGAGGCATTAGGATATTAATTATCGTTAATATACAATACCGTTAATCAGATCTTGAGTAAATAAAGCTGAAAAATGTCTATTGAAAATTTTGATAATTTTTCAATGCTGAATTGAAATGCAGTAAGACTGAAAAAATATAAAAATTTAGCTTAATCAAGCGTTGACCTTTACACAAAATTAACATTTACATGGTAAATATGATACACCTCGCAAATGTTTTTTTTTACAATCTCTGATTGTAAGCTGTTATTTAAAACTTAGTTTCTTTTAAATTGTTATTTTGTTTCTATAAAATGATTTGAAAAATTCCACGCTTTGTTCTTTTGTTTATAATCATTTATGTTCTTATTTTAATGAATATTAAACAGACATCAGTGTATTCACTAGACTTTATGAAATAAAAAAAAACCCTGAGAAGGTTATTAATTTGAAGACGTTGATACTGATGTAGTTGTTAAATAGAAAAGTAGATTATTTAGATGATCCCGAAATATTATATATCTCCATATACACAAACACAGAAGAAGGCTTACCCAATATGTATATACTAGTATATATACATTAACAGAAAAAGTTCATAAGCTTAGATTATCAGGGCATATAAGATAAGGCTGTTCGAGCAAATGCCGGGGCCGAAGTTATCTTAGCAAATACATACGATTGTGCACATGCACTAGCTAAGACTAACTGAGAAAATTATAAGCAAAGATTATAAGTTAAGATTATCAGATTAAATACACATGCTAAGATTATCAAAGCAAATGCACACGGTAAGATTATCAGAGCAAATTATAAACTGATATTATGAGAATATCAGAATAGATTATTAACAAAGATTACCAGAAAAAATACTCATGCTAAGATTACCAGAGCAAATACAAAAGATAAGATGATCTGGGCGAATACTCAGGCTAAGATTAGCAGAGTAAATTATAAGCTAAGATTAGTAGAGTAAATTATAAGCTAAGATTAACAGAACAATTTATAAGCAAAGATAAGCAGAATAAATTATTAGCTGACATTATCAGAGCGAATTAGTTTAATTCGATTATCTGAGCGAATTAGCAGAATAAATTACAAACTAAGATAACCAGAGCGAATTAGCAGAGCGAAATAGCTGAGTATGCAAAAGACAAGATGATCTGAGTGAATTAACATAGTTAATTACAACCCAAGATTTGCAGAACACATTGTAAGCAAAGATTGTCAGAATTAATCATTAGCTGAGATTTCTAGAGCAAGTATACACGCTAAGATGAGTAGAATAAATTATAAGCAAAGAATATTTGAGAAAAATGTACAAGTTAAGATTTGCAGACCAAATACATAAGCCAAGATGAGAACAAACTATTAGCTGAAATCATCAGTGCAGATAAACAAGCTAAGATTACCATAGTAAATTATGGTCTAAGATTGTCTGATTAAAGATACAAACTCAGATAATCAGAGCAAATACACAAAGATAATCAAACCAAATTAAGAGAGTAAGTTGTCTAACCAAATACATAAGTTTAGATTATCAGAGCAAATACAGAAGCCCAGGCTTAAAAAATACACATGCTAAGATTATTATATCAAATGCACAAGATAAGATTGTGACAGCAAATACGCAACTAAAATTATAGACTATCTTACATTTTCAACCCTTGTCTACTGTATCAAGTGTTTGTAGAAGGATTGCGTTCATAGTTATTATCATCCTTTCTTCATTAAATTGTAAGCGAAAGTAATCAGAGAAAATATACAAGATAACATTATCATGGTAAAATTTTAGATTATAACAAGAAAGTATAATCTCCTATTCTTTATCAACATTTACATTCTACAATAGCTACAAGTGTTTTGAGGGGCTTATTTCAACTCAAGTGCAGTCGCTCCTAACTTAGACAAGGAGACGCCATTTTATTTGATATATTTGTAATTTAAGCTTATTTGAGCAAATTATGAGCTAAGCTTACACTATTTAAACAATTATATTTCTCTATAGCAGCATCTGATTTGAGAACGAGATACTTTCCATTATACAAATCCCCTTACTGCCTAGACGAAGAGACATCATATTATCAGAGGCTAATTTAGAATATATGTTACAAATTAAAATAACATTAAAATGTCAAGATCGGATATTGCTAATTAGAAACGATTTTAATTATGAAATAATCTATTACTGAAAGGCAAGAGCTTAAACAATTGACCAAAAACTCAATCTATTTCATGAAGAAACGATTAACGACAGTTGCTTCAATTCATTTAATATCTCCTCAGAAAAGATCTTTCTTTCTTTCTTTCTTCTTCTATGTTTGCTTCTGTCTCTGTCTCATTCTCTCTTCTTCAACAACTACGAGGCTCATTTAGGGTAACGGTTATGGTTGAAGTAAATGGAATCAGCGACCAGAGTTCAAATTCTGGGCGAGACTACTTGCGTTTCACTTCGCACTAATTTACGTAGGAAAGGCATGAATCCATATCTTCTGCTTAGCCCCTCAGCTATGAGTAAATGGTAAATCCTTTAATCTTTATAATACAACCAGATTAGGAGGAGGAAAACTCTGAATTCAAACCAGCTTTTGTCCATTTTTGTGTCACATCCTGCTCGTGGCGAAAGGATTGTGAAAATGCATACAGCTGGTACGATGTCAATGTTTGTGCGTTTCTATTCGTGTCTATTTGTGATTCAGGTCCTATTGGAAAGAACCAGGGGCAAAATTTTAACATGAATACTAATTTAAACCCCGACTTCAATATAGATTATGTGCTGTTGGTGTTTGAGGTTGTTTCACTAGATTGTAAAATATGCAACTCTTCACCAACAGAGTGAAGCAGAAATTTTGGCATGAAGAACAAAGATGTTTTTACCATTATAAACGATGCGAGAAACGACGTCATATGTATATTTTTCACTTATTCAGTTGTATATCGAATGTTAATTAATAACTAGTAACAAAGAAAGGACATGAAGCAATGACAACAAAGAGCTTTACAGAATCTAATAAAAAGTTTAATTTCTTTATTTTGTACGTTTATATGATTTTTGTATTTCTGTATCGATAGAATGCTGTTAAAATATATGCCTTAATTATTCCATTGAAACATATTTTCTTTTGCTTTTTTCGCCGGCATCTCCGAGTTCCTTTGCTAGTACATGGTCCAACAGAATGGTCTTCGAGGTTTTTAATTATCACCGGTCATTGAGGGGATGGGAGGTATGTTTTGAGCAGAAGCATCTATCTCATTTGAATACCCATAATAGCGTAGAATAGTGAAAATCGTGCGTTTGTGATTGAGACTTATTTAAAAAATGGTACCTCCCTAATCGCAACGTAAGCATTCCGAAGTTGTTTCGCCACACAAAAGTACCTGACTAGGGAACAATATCAAACCTAACGGAAACCAGCTCTCCCTTAAAAGTGAATTGTTATGAAATCGAGATAATACCTGAATCGAACGTTGTAGATCACCAGGCTGATGCTTCAAGTGTAAAGAGATTGTGAATGCATTGATTTCGACGATATAATCTTTAAAACGAAGTAGTTACAATAGCAAAACAAAAATGGCAAATAATATTCTCAATAATAATATTAGATAAAGAGCTTTGTTGGTAGAGTTTAGAATGCACCGACTACACTATGATGCAGAAGAATAAGACCCCATCAATCACTAAAAAAGTATGATGCTAAACACTGGAACTCTGAGTTGTGTGGAGTACCTCTTTATTACTATTATTCCCCGGTCAACTCTGACCAGCTGTACCAGTTAGTGTCTTACATATGGGTCAAATATATATGTTTGATGGTTTTATTTGGTTTCTTTGTTTAATGGCATATCAACCTTTAGTAAGTTATTTAATGCCAAAGCTGTTCTCCTACAAAAACAGTAATAGAACTATTTAACCCATAGCTGGGAGGATAAAAGGGGGTCATACCTTTCCTAAGGGTATTTGCCGAAAGTGAACGTAATAGCACGGCTGGAGTACGAACTCGCTTACTACGATTCTGCAGTCCATCGCTTTAACCATTACACCACAGGGACACCCCTTCCATATATGTTTGAAAAATATTCGTATTTTTTCCGATACTGTAATTGTTTTTTCAAGTTTCAAGTTTCATTACTGGAAAAATAGGCTTATAATTTAATAAGCCTATTTTTCAAGAAATGTTGTTATTGCATTTGATAGGCCAATTTTAGATATATTAAAGAAAACAGCACCATAAATAAGCTGGTATTTAGTAGGAATGCTGCTACGATTGCAAGACTAAAGTTCACATATAAGAACAGCAGGTATTTGTTGTTCTTGCAACCTTGTTTCTTAGCTAACAAATGGATTTTACAAGCAGTTTTCTTGTAATAGGCTCTCAAATATTATTCTAACACAAATATTTTCTTCTCTCAAGTTGTATCAAAAAGAAAAATCATCAAACAAATTGAACCTTTAATGACAATAAAAAAATTGTATTCGAAATGAATATTTGGTACCAACTGTGTGTAAAGTATTTGTATTAAAAATAGTTACTTGAAACTATAATTGATTACTAAGTATTATCTTTAGTTATTTGGAAAAGAGAAACAGTGTTCAAACAGACGATAATTATTGAAGCAAAATATTTACTTAAACTATGAACTTCTATGAAAATATAAAAATATGAAAAAAAGGCATGGTACTATTTACCCAACCCCTCCGCTCGGGCAGGATATGACACAAGGTCAATTTTTAAGCGGAGTATAACAGGTTTGAATTCAGAGTTTTCCTTCTCCTAGACTAGTTGCCTCACCAAGGCTGAAGAACCTAGTCTGTCCTACTATTTACCCATAGCTGGAGGGAGAATAATTGGATTCATACCTTTCCCAAGGGTAATAGTGCTATGTTAAATGCAATCAGTCTCGTCCAGGATTTGAACTCGAGTCACCGTGTTCATTTCCCTACGACGATAACGACTACACCACGGGCATGGTCTTATTTCAATCATACATCTTAGATGCATCAATGAGGTCTTCAGTGATGCAACTGTCTTCATTGCCGATTTCGGGTTATTTCTGCATCATATCGGCTCCGACAGTAACCCCGGCATGACTCTGGAAGAGCCAAGCCGCCTCCGTGATCGCGACGTGCTACGCTCATGCCTCCACCAAAGCAAAGAAAAATTTTTAGAAAGGAATTCATGAAATCATACCACTGTATGAAATTTATTTGTATCAGATAGGTTGGTTGGTTGGATGGTTGGTTGGTTAAATTGTTGATTTGATTTACGGATCATTTAACACCAAATTAAATTTCAAACAGTTCAGTTTAATTTAGGATATTTTTTGTAAACAAACAGTTAGATATCAAAACAGGTCAGTTAAATGTCAAAATGGTTCTATTTCAGACAGTTCAGTTTGACATAAGTACGCAGTTTTAATGTTAAAAAGAGTTGTATTTCAAGTAATTCAGCACACAGTTTAGTTTTATTTGACCCATAGATAGGACCCTATCAAGCGTGACCACTCCGGGCCAGAGTGGACCTGACAGCAATAGCAACGAAGGAGTACTCCGCATTCTACAAAGCTCCAGCATAACTGGATCCTCACCAACAGATTGTTTAGTGTTATATCCAGGACACTCGTTCGAGGCTAGTCTTACCCCTCTGCAGAGAAGCAGTTTGTGCATTCTAGAGCCCCAGCCGACTGGGCCGCTCGTTAGAAGGGTCTTACCCTTCTGCAGAGATGCAGTCGGTATATTCTACACCCCCTGCCGACTGAGCAAGTATCTGGTAGGAATATTTGTTATTACATAACTGTGTGTAAAAAATTCTTTAGACGAATAGAAGAAATGTAAATATATACGTACAATGTATGCGATTCTTTAATTTCTTGGTATGAATATTCCCAAATGGGTTGACATTCCGTTAAAGTCAATCAGTCTCGCGTATTCAAATGAAATTTTGAATAGAATGGATGTCTGCTGTTTTTCTACGTTGGAAAGACGAGTAATCATTGTGCCTGACCCTGTATTTGTTAAGCTTAGTATACAAACAAATCAGAAAAGATTATGGACTAATATTCCAATTTCAAAGATATATATGCCAATCTGGGAAATCAGAACGGATGTTACTTACTGGAGAGTAAAATGAGTTCTTTTTGGGGATTGGGCGAAAAGCTACCAAATGAGCAGTGTATCATTCGGTCATAGATTTTTTAATGTAAATAAAATTGGGTCCGAATTTTCAGGGAGTTGGAATAAATCATGGACATTGGGAAGGTCATGATAGAGCATCAGTTGTGATTGACGAATATTAAAAAATTTAGATAAAGATTGCTTTCATGTGAGAATATGTAAATTGAAAGGTTTTAATGTAATCAAACCAAGCAACTAAACCCACGAGGCGATTTCCTGAAAGTAAATTTTAAAAAAAGAAGTTTTTCGAGTCGTTTAAATTAAACTGAGCTTTATTCTGTTTTTTTTTCTTTTTTACTATACTTTTAAATTTTTTTTCAATTATTCCTAGGTCCCAAAATAAAAATCAAACTGTCGAATCGCTTTAAGCGATTTCTGCAATCAGATACAAAGATCTTATCAGTAGATAGCATTGTTTGCTTTTCTTTTTTGTTTTTGCTTTTGCTTTTGTGTGTGTGTGTGTGTGTGTGTGTGTGTGTGTGTGTGTGTGTGTGTGTGTGTGTGTGGGAAATCAGCTCCTTTGTCTCACCCTCCTACATTGCTCAAACCTTTCGTAATATCTGTTTGGTATAATGAGAGGAAAACTAATAACCATTTCTAAAGATTATCATGTGCCCTATACATAGATAAACACACACACACGAATATATATATATATATATATATATATATATATATATATATATATATATATATATATATATATGTATATATTAGGCCATGTCGGCGGGCTTTAGAATACGCTGACTGTACTCCTACGCAAAAAAAGAGTTGTCTTGGTATAACACTTAACAGTATCTGGTGGTGAGGCTTCAATTCTGGCTATCTGCAGAATGAGCAATACCCTTCATTGCCATCCTTCCTAATTTCAGAACTGGAACCTTACAGCCAGATGTAATTTTGTTACATACCCATGGCACCCTTTTTAGTGGATAGGTCTTTTCGTACTCTAAACACCACTGTGAGGGCTGAAATAGTTCTTATTTTCGGTTTATTTGTTTAATGGCATATCAACCTTCACGAGTTATTTACTGCCAAAGATTTTCTTGTAGAAGATTACAGTTGAACCTCAACTTACGAAAACCCCATTATACGAAAAGTCTGAATACGAAACAGGCTTCGAAGAAATTTCCGTTCCATTTAACGAAAAAATATTCATGATTCGAAAATGAAAATCAAAGGTGCCGTAAGGGTGTCCTCGTAGTGTAATGGTTAAAGCGATGGACTGCAGAATCGTAGTAAGCGAGTTCGTACTCCAGTCGCGCTATTTATTACGTTCACTTTCAGGCGAATACCCTTGGGAAAGGTATGAACCCCCTTATCCTCCCAGCTATGGGTTAATTAGTACCACTACTTTTTTTTTTCTAGGAGAATACCTTTGGCATTAAATAACCAACAAAGGTTGATATGCCATTAAAAACAAAGAACCCGAAAAGTGCTGCCCGACAGCGATCCTCCCAGAATTGATTTCGTAGCGTCATGTGAACGCTTTATTGTGTTCTTATCTCGTGTTTTTTAAATGTACCACCGTAGAAGCTTCCTTCCCATTTGTTATCTCCCAACAACTTGTTGCTCCCAGAATCCTTTTTTAGGGCGGGAGTGAATTACGCCATTTATTGGGTAAATATTGTTTCATATTACGAAAATTCTAAAATTCAAAATCACCCCCGGAACGTATTACATTCGTATCTCGAGATGTTACTACAGTTGTAGTTCTACTCAACTCAAGAGCTGGGTTAATAATAAAATTAATGCATTTCATAAGAGTATTAGTCCAAATGGGAATGTAAAAGGACAACCAGAGTTTGAACTCGCTTACTATGACGTCGCAGTCCAGCACGTTAGCCATTACACCAACTCCCGCTGGTAAGTTCTTGAACATAAAAAAGCATATAGGATAATAGAAAATAATATAGGAAAGAAAATTCTGACAAAGGTCAAAAATAACTTTTTTTTTGTACATTGACAATGCTTCCTGTTAAAGAAAATTAGTGATCTTTTCTTCTTGAACAAGAATGAACACTTTTTTATAGAACAACAATTCATTCTAAAGTAATCATATTAAGCGTTTATTCATTTGAATTCTGTTATTTAACCTGCAGTGAATTATAGTAACCTCCCAAATGAACATCAACTTTTCCATGTCCATTATCCCGGGTATAACACTAAACTGCATCTGAAGAGGCATAAGTTCTGGACATTTAAGGAGTATAGAGTACTCCATTCATTGCTCTTACTCCCAGTTCCTCTCTGACCTGAGTGGTAGCACCTTCTATGGGTCAAATGCATCTGTTTAAAAATTATTTCTATTCGATAGGATCGAGTGCAGCAAAACCTCTTTCAAATAAGTTCACAAAAAATGTATATATGAATATATAGCGAACTTGATTCTCTAACCTCAAGGCATAAACTAACCAAAGTCACGTTAATATGCCGTTAAAATCAATCAATCAATAAATAAATCAATCAATCATATCAAGTCTGTCTGAGAAATTACTTTTTTAATTGGTATAAATTTACGATGAGACCGAATACATAAGACGTCTGCTGGTTGCTCTAAAAACCGAGATTAATATGCAGGTGTTATAACAGAAAAAGAGTTTTCCCACACTTTTTTTTATTAATGTACAGAC
The DNA here is from genome assembly GCA_963585895.1 of Sepioteuthis lessoniana. NCBI lineage: Eukaryota > Metazoa > Mollusca > Cephalopoda > Myopsida > Loliginidae > Sepioteuthis > Sepioteuthis lessoniana. Next base: position 90,949,329 of record OY757910.1, on the reverse strand, counting down.
TTACTTTCAGAAAAAACATTTCAAGTTTTCAAACCGTCTTTTTACAAGATGAATACACCCAACAGGAAAAAATCGACTTTTCTTTTGATAGGGACGGATGATCAAATAAAATAATTTTTTCGTTAACTTTAATGCCAGTACTTCTTGAATAACAAAGGCTGATGTCCAGTTTGATGTAATCGTACACGACTTCCTTGGAAATATTCCAGACATTAAATGGCCAAACCTTTTATGAATTTCTTCCATTTCTTTTTAGAATGTCTGTTAACTTTTTCATCTTTTTTTTTCTTTTTTTCATTACTTGCAGAAACCTTGAAACGGCCAAATAGATACATGCATTTAGAAAGAAGAAAATTCATCTGACTGAAAACTATAAGTACATATATATATATATATAGGTTGTGACAGAAATAACGACACAATTCAAACTCTCACCTGTGTGGTACTAGGGAACTTTGCCAAGTGCCAATGGTAGCCCAATCTAGCTAACATCTTACCATTTTTTTCAGGTGCGATCAATTTCGATCACAGCTTGGACCGCAGCACACCGTGTGTTTGCTGCTAACTTGTTTCTAAGATTGGTGAATCTGAAATTGTTCCACAAAGAGCTTTTCTGGCTCATTTCATATTACGTTAGACTGATGAATTTCCGGAGAGAAAATCGATAATGCTAAAGGTTTAATATTCTATTCCGAATTTCGACATATTTGCACCTAACAGTTTTATTCAGTTCTGATGCTGGCCTCTTGTATGAGATTTAAAACTCTTCATAGATTTGGTCAAAAATCCGTAAATAATGCATACAGTAGACAAACTATTTTCGCAATGTCAAGTTTTAAGGGTTTTCTATCTTCTAGACTGGTTGCCTTACCAATGCAAAAGTATACCGTCTGCCCTATTATTTACCCATGGCTTTCCAAGTCATAATAGTTGGATTAACGCCTTTCTCAAGGGCATTATCACAAAGTAATAAGCAGCCTCGTGGAGAGTTCATTCATTCTTGTCGCAGATTTCATTTTCAATGATAATAAGTATAAAAGTAAATGCGTTAATATAAGAAGTAGCTGGCATGTCTAATTGAATTTTCACCTTTTCTTCAATATTCTGACATATGAGAGATGAGGATTTTTTTTTCAAACTTCTGGATGGCTTTATCGCATTTTATTCTACAATCCCTGAAAATTGAAGAAACTTGCTCGAATGTAACAATCGGTGTAAGGTTTTTTTTTCAGCTTGTCCTTTTTACTGAATATATTGTATTCCAACATACATTTCCATCATAGAGGTTGCTATGAATGGGGATCTTTGGCTTTCTGTCGTCACTCCTTTAAATGTTATGGCCAGCCCATTTCTATTGTGGTTATATAAGGAAGGTTTCTCTTTCGCCAATATTAAACATAGGAAAAAGATCAGCGTTTAAGATTATGTCCTACAGCATACATCCACAAATCAAGGGAAATCAACTCTTTCGAAAGGTATCAAACTGGGGAATTTTGGGATCGATAGATCATCCAGGATTCTGATCAAACCATGTCACACACACACGGGCGTGCGCGCATAAACATATATCAAACTGGTGAATTTTGGGATCGATAGATCATCCAGGATTCTGATCAAACCATGTTACACACACACACACACACACACGACCGATAAAATGAAACGCAGTTTCTTCCAGGCTGCGGTCGTGTCGATACTGCTGTATGGATGCACTACTTGGACGCTGACTAAACGGTTGGAGAAGAAACTCGACGGTAATTATCCAAGAATGTTGCGAGCAATATTGAACAGGTCCTGGCAGCAACACCCCACACGGCGCCAACTGTACGGCCACCTACCACCTATCACGAAAACTATACAAGCTAGACGAACCAGATATGCCGGACACTGCTGGAGAAGCAAAGACGAGATCGTAAGTGATGTGCTCCTGTGGACCCCCGCATATGGCCAATCAAAATCAGGACGACCAGCTCGAACATTCATACAGCAGCTATGTGATGATACGGGATGTAACCCTGAAGACCTACCGGAGGCGATGAATGATAGGGAGACGTGGAGAGAGAGGGTCAGGGATATCCGTGCTAGCCGCACGTCATGATGATGATGATATATATACATATATAGACATGCACACTCACATATATACATTCATGTACCCAGACGAACACACACACACACACACACATATATATATCTATAGGTAATATTCGGTCATGTTAAAAAGTTTGGAGTAATTCCCTCAGGACAAGAAAATCATTCAAGAGGTGAACATTTAAATTTTCCTGGTAGAGAGCTCAATGTAATTTATTACAGAGCAATATTTCTTTAAGAAAAAAAGGTATCAAGGTACAACTGGTCTTTGGTTTTTTTCTTAAAGATATATATATATATATATATATATATATATATATATATATATATATATATTAAATAAATCATGGGAGTTCCGGTAGCGTAGAAGCTAAACTTCTAAACGTAGTAAGCAATGGATGAGGCTCTTAAAGTTTTATCACGTGCTAATGCCCCTGTGAAAGGTATGCCTCCATCTATTTTCCCACCCAGCTATGGGTTTATATTAACCGAGTTATTAAGCCTAATAAACGGGCCAGCGCCAGTCTAGGAGAAGGAAAACTCTGAATTCAAATCAGCTATCATCAGCGTAAAATTGATTTTGTGTCATATCTTGTCTGTGGCGGAGGGGTCGGGTGAATATATATATCGTCTGTATTCGTGGTAATAAGATATTTCTAAGTGCTTCTAGGTTTTATTGATTTCTTGGTTTCCTTTCATACAATCAAAAGTCAAGATTAAACTTCTATTGATAATAAAAAAAATTAACTCCGATTTCAACGGAGATATTTTTCAAGAATGGTGGTTAAAGTGAAATAACTACATTAGTTTTGCAAGTTTTTTTTATCATATACGAGGTGAAACTCACGAGCGAGTTTTAAAATCAAGTTAAAGATACAAGGTTCAGAATAAAAGAGCAAGATAAACCAAATCAAACATAATCTTTTTGATACTTGTAATATTATTAAGCTTACCAATATATTGTTTGGTTTGGTTTGGTTGGGTTGGGTTTTATGGCATATCAACCATTTTAGGTTATTTAATGCCAAATCCGTTTGTTGCATATTTATTAGATATATATGATTTGTAAACATAAGTCAACAAAGTTACATGGTTCCAAGTATTACAATGTAACCGTTACAATTCAATTAAATGTTACCCCTATGTCAAAGTACACAGTTTAAATATCAAACAGTTCTATTTGATGCGTTAATAGAACCCTTTCTGGTCCTACCACACTGAGCCAGAGAGGACCTTGAGCGATAGCAATGAAGAGGTACACCGCATTCCCCAAAGCTCCAGCATTTCTGGAACTTCATTATTAGATTGTTTAATGTCAATTCAGGACACCCATAGAGAAAGTCTTACTTCTCTGCAGAGAATCAATCGGTGTATTCTACAGCCCCAGCCGAGAGGGCTACAATATATTGTATAGTAGTTAAAGAGGTCAGTTAGCAATGAAAAGGCACCCCGCATTTCCCTAATCTCCAGCATTGCAGGAGCCTCACCATCAGAATGTTTAACGTCATATACAGGACACTCGTTTGGAGTATCTTTCCCCTCTGCTGAGATTCGGTCGGTGTATTCTACAGCCCTAGCCAACTGGGATCGAATTAATGTTCAAGAATAAAAACTAACAATAAAATACAACATATTTTAAACAATAAAGCCCAAAGGCTGTGTGACCTTAAGCTATTGTACCCATTATGAACAAGTACAAAATATTTGTTGGTTATGTTTCTTTGTTTTAAAGGATATCAACCTTCATGGGTTATTTAGTACCCAACGCTATCCCAGTTGATAACAGTAGTCGTACAATCAAATCAATATCTGACGAGACAAGAGGTTTCAAAATTAAGTGTATAAGTCCGAAAATTATCGTAATAGTGTGGTTGGAGATAGAATTTGCATATTTTGATATTAGAGCCCAAAACTTTAGCCACTACGTCACAATTCGATTTAGCGTTAATTATTTTTCGGCATTCAGTTTAGTTGTCAAACAGTTTGTCTTTTTTAGCCATAGATAGGACCCTTTCTGGCGCTACCATTCCAGGCCAGAGTTAACCTGAGAATAATGGCAATAAAGTGGTACTCCACATTCCCCAAAGCCCTAGCATTACTGGAGCCTCACCATCAGATTGTTTAGTGTCATATGCAGGACACTCATTAGGGGAGTCTTACCCATCTGCAGAGATGCAGTCGGCGTATTATTCTACAGCCCCAGCCGACTGGGCTACAATATATTGTATAAAGAGCTCGGTTAATAAATCATTATACATGAGTTCGATTCTCGCCGACTCCCTCATAATTCTGGCCTTCTGTTAAACAAAACGAATTTTGGTAAACAACAACATTAGATACGTAATATAACACAGCACTCAGGTATCTTTTGATTTCTTAAATTGATAGGTTTCGGATTTTAGATAATTGTACGTAAGACATTTTTGCCAGCATACTATGTGTCATATCTGATTTACTTATGATGTACATATTTGTCTCCAGATAGGACTTGACACAAGGTCAAATGACCCGACGGTAGAATTATTATGGGGTGTAAAGGAGGGGAAGTTCAGACACGAGCCGAAGCTCGAGCCATGCTGGACTATGCTACTCATCGTCCCACTTAGTGCAATGTGTGCCTGATGAGCCTAGTTGGATATCGACCCAAACATAGGTCCAGGCAGAGATGCTTAATTATAGCTTAAACTGGACAGCGAGGTCCAGTGTTATACAAAGGTGTCGATGGTGTTAATAATGCAGCTCGCTCACCCGAAAGTAGCCCAGCCGAAGCTGGGGGCCTTTCGGCTTCACGTCTGCCATTGAGCATTGACCGTCTGGAACCCATGCCAGACGGAACGCAGAAAAGCCTCTGCATGAAGAAGTCGCTAATCAAGCAAAGAACAGCAAATGTCTTCTATCACCTTCAACTTTTTGTTTAATGCTCTGGATTAAAATACGTAAAAAGAAAAAAAAAATTGAATAGTACATTATTTCTCAATTGCCTATACTGAAAAAAGTTGGCGACCGCAGTTGAGGGCGACCAGAAGGCTCCCTTTTCATTTGCTACTACACTGAGATGTAGGGGATTAAACGTAGGTCTCCCAAACCATTGGAGAAAATATGTAGAAAATGTTCGTTCTACCCGTCAAACTTTGCTTTTGTGCCCTAAATAACAAAATTTAGAAGTTAACATTTTTTCTAAGACATTGCTGAAAATTTGACAGTTCTATTTACAAAACGTCAGGAGAAAATAACATATTAATAAGAAATTACATGTTTTATACTTAAGTTATAGAATTTTTTGATATTTAGAAATGTGTAATAATTCAGCATTTGTAGCTATAAAGTAAATCCCGTTCATCCATCAGCACATCAAATATAGTTTCTCTCAGTGTTATTGTTATACGCCCGTTGGTGGCAAACATCCCTCCAACGAATGTCCTGTATATGACACTAAACACTCTGATGGTGAAGTTCCAGTAATGCTAGAGCTTTGGGGAATGCGGAGTACTCATTCATTGTCATCTCTCCCAGGTCCACTCTGGCCTGGAGTGGTAGCACCTGGTAGGGTCCTGTCTATGGGACAAAGAGAACTAAACTGTGTACTTGTGATAAACTGAATTGCTTGAAATAGAACTGTTTGACTAAACTGAATAACCCTGAATAGAAATGTTTTTGACAATTAAACAGTGTACATATGCTAAACTGAATTGTTTGAAATAGAACTGTTTGTTTGTATGAAAATGAATTTGGCATCAAATAACCAATAAAGATTGATATACCTTAAAAAAAACCAAAAATGACTCACGTTAAAAAAATTTTGTCATTGATGTAAGAAAAAGTAAAAATTTTCTAACGCTGTGTACTGATTTTGGTTTATGAGTTTTACCTGTCTTACAGATGGTCGTTACACACTTTATGTCCTGAATCATTTCTAGAAGCCGTTATTCAACCCCATTTTTAACGTAAAATATCAATACTTATGATTAATATAACATTTTTGCGAATTAATCAAATTTTGGCATTAAAGAACCCATAAGGAGTTGATATGCCGTTAAACAAGTGAACCAAACCAAACCAAACTAAACCTTACCAAACCAAATTAAAAATGAATAGTTAGGATTAAAATTTCTAAAAATTATAAATGATTCAAATTTCGACATTGAATAGTCCATAAGGAGTTGATGTGCCGTTATAAAAATACACCCACCTAAAAAAGAAAGAAAAAAAGGAGAGATTATTTTGTTACACCCAGAATAATAATCTACTGAAAATAAAAAAAAATCGTAGCATGAATAGTTTAGAAGAAAATATATTTTTAATGAAAAGGATCCTTATGGGTAATTTGATGCCGATATTTAATAAAAAAAATTTGGAGGTGCCCGTGGTGTCATGGTTATCGTCGCAGGATATGGACACGGCGACACGAGTTCAAATCCTGGACCTGACTGATTGCATTTCACCTAACTAATACCTTTGGTATGAATCCAATTATTCTCCCTCCAGCTATGGGTAAATAGTAGGGCAGACTAGGTTCTTCAGCCTTGGTGAGGCAACTAGTCTAGGAGAAGGAAAACTCTGAATTAAAACCTGTTAAACTCCGCTTAAAAATTGACCTTGTGTCATATCCTGCCTGAGCGGAGGGGTTGGTAAATATTATTTAATAAAAAAAATTAACTTATCTTCAGACGGTACTGTAGGTATAGGCTTTAAGATCCTTTACATTTGGAACAGATTCTTTTTTTCAGTCCACTGACAAGGTCAAGACATTCATCAAGTTTCCGCTTCCTTTTACATTCACTCGAAGATTTGCTATTTTTTAATGTATTATAAGCATTCAAATAATATCAATCAACAAAGGTCTTTTTCGCAGCCTCACATGAAGTTGATAAAATTCCTCAGTTTTTGTTCAAGATATTAGCAGGTGCTTAAAAGCTGGAGAAAAAGAAGAAACCCAACGAATATTCATGCTTCAAGTTGAATAGATATGATTTACAACTTATAAACGCAGGAGTTTATTGAAGAACACGTTAGTATAAAAGGAGTGACCATGTTTCTAACGCCTGTGCGCTCGTGTAGGAAGTAAATTCATTCGGTGTTAGCTGAGAAAATTAGAAGTCAGTTTGAATTGATGATGACAACAGTCTTTTGAGTAAGGTGCTTTCAAACACTCTTGTATCTTAGATTAACATTTTTACGAAATAATATTCAACGTTGACAGCCTGAGTCCAAACGACATTTATTCATCACGCGTGAAATATTGGTTTATTGCAAAATGATAAGCAATTACAGTTTTTGCATCGAAGGAATCAACGAGCTAACACTATAAAGTATTTTTCATTACACAAAATGGTACTAAATTATTTATGCCAGAATCACAAATAATTCATCATTAAAGGGTCGGGTTTGTTGGTTTTATGGCAAGTCAATCCTAGATATGTTATTGAATACCGAAGTCAATCCTTTTGAAAGCAATTATATTGTTTCAAAAAACTATTCAAATTCAACAACAACAACATTAATAATAATAATAATAATAATAATAATAATAATAATAACCGAGATCATCCAGATTAAGATCGGTCAGGATACTGAGAAAAGTTCTGGAGACCTGAGGAGACTTGTTGTTACTCAGAATCCAGTGAAAGACCGTTAGCTAACGCTGGTAAGAAAAAACCGCAAGTAATAATGATAATAAGATTATTATTTACTCCTTTAGAGTTTTTCACATTAGTGTTAGCTGATGGTTTTTCACTGGAGTTTGAGTGACAGCAAGTCTCCTCAAGTCTCTAGGACTCGTCTCAGGATTCTGGCCGTTCTTATCAATGCTGTCGTTTGGATAGTCTTTACCCGTCCGCCATCTTCCAAATCCTCCAGGCCTTTTAATAATCCTTTAGATATTGTGTCTTACTCACCAATCACAATTGGCACAATCATTATTATTATTATTATTATTATTAATAATAATAATAATAATAATCATATCATCATTGACAACCCAGAATCCGTCCAGGAAAATGAGACGCACAAACCTCTCGGGGATTTTGAGATAAAAGCGGATCACTTAATCTCGGCCAAACGACCATACCTAGTGATAGACAACAAAAAAATAAAAAGAGTACCTGGTAAATAGTGGACTTTGCCGTTCTGGCTGAGCATAGGGTAAAACTGAAAGAAAGTGACAAGAAAGATAAGTAGCTAGACCTTGCTAGTTAATTAAAAAAAAACTATGGAACATGGAAGTAGCGGTGATACCGACTATAATTGGTGCACTCGGTACAGATACCAAAAAATTGATAAAGAGACTGAAAGACTTGGAAATAAAAGGACAGGTGGAGACCATTCAAACTGCAGCAGTAAGATCGGCCAGAATACTAAGAAGTGTCCGTGAGATTTGAAGAGAATTGCTGTCATTCAAACACCAATAAGAAACAAACAGTTAATGTTGATGTGAAAAAAATCTCAAATTGTAAAATTATAATACTGAGTGAAAAACTTTCAAAAGAGTAAAAAAATAGATAGATAGATAAATAATAATAATAATAATAATAATAATAATAATGAATCTGCAAAATTGCCGATTTTGCTGTCCCGGCGGACCACAGAATAAATCTGAAGGAAAGTGAAAAAAAAGATAAGTACCTCGACCTTGCTAGAGAATTGAAAAAGCTGTGGAACATGAAAATAACGATTGTGCCAATTGTGATTGGTGCCTTAGGCACAATAACTAAAGGATTATTAAAAGGCCTGGAAGACTTGGAAGTTGGCGGACGAGTAGAGACTATCCAAACGACAGCATTGCTAAGAACGGCCAGAATCCTGAGAATAGTTACGGAGACTTGAGGAGACTTGCTGTCACTCAAACTCCAGTGAAAAACCATCAGCTAACACCGATGTGAAAAACTCTAAAGGAGTAAATAATAATAATAATAATAATAATAATAATAATAATAATAATAATAAAGAGAATTTGCAAAATTGTCGACTTTGCTGTTCCGGCTGACCACGGAATAAAACTGAAAGAATGTGAAAAGAACGATAAGTACCTCGACCTTGCGAGGGAATCGAAAAAACTATGGAACATGAAGGTGACAATTATACCAATTATAATTGGTGCGTTTGGAAGTGTAACTAAAGGATTATTAATGGGACTGGAGGACTTGGAAGTTGACGGACGAGTGGAGACCATCCAAACTACAGCATAATTGGGAACGGGCAGAATAGTGAGAAGAGTCCTGGAGGCTTGGGGAGACTTGCTGTCGCTCAAACTCCAGTGAAACGCTGATGTGAAAAACTCTAACGAGTAAATAACAATAATGAAAGTGCTGAAAATTAAGATTCTTATGATTAATGATGCACTTTTCACAGAAGACTCACTTTCTCCCCTTTTTTGAATAGATCTCATACCTCCCTCCATAGAACAAAAACACAAACTATGGATATAACGACTAAAAAATAAGCCAATGTACTATATGGACAATTCAAATTCAAATGAACAAAAATGATGATGAATTAGATGATCTCCAAGACACTGTAAAAGAACTTGTTGACTATTTAGAGATGCGATTTGGTTTCGGCGTATGTGAGAAAGTCACACTTAAGTAAGGTTTGTTCGTAAAGACTGAAAGCATCACTCTAGCTATAAAAACAGAAATGACATAAAACACAATAAAACCTATAAATATTTAGTTATTAATGAAGTGAAGTATATATTTCATACTATAAATTAAGTGAAAATAAGAAAACAATTCTATAAGAGAATAAGAGCTATATAAAGAAGAAAACAGAATTAGAAAAAATAATGTTATAGCAATTAAAATCCTAACAATATCAGTAGTGACAGAATTTACATATCGCAAACTAGGTATTAGCTGAAATTGAAAAAAAAAAAGAAAAAAAAAAGATGGATACTAATGCTAAGAAACTAATGACCTTCCACAGAATAAATCGGGGGCGTCCTCGTGGTGTAATGGTTAAAGTGGTGGACTGCAGAATGGTAATAAGCGAGTTCGAACTCCAGTCGCGCTATAACGTTCACTTTCGAACAAATACCCTTGGAAAAGGTATGAACTCCCTTATCCTCCTAGCTATGGGTTAAATAGTACCACTACTGTTCTTCTAAAAGGATGACTTTGGCATTAAATAACCCACGAAGGTTGATATGCCATTAAACAAAGAAACCAAACCAAACCAAACCAAACCAAATCAAAACAGAATGCATCTCCTAAAAGCTGATATAGAACGTTTCTTCATCAAAAAGAAGAACAGTGGAAGACGATCAATACAGCTAGAATTGATATGTTATAATCTATTATTGGCAAAAAAAGAAATCTCTATAGAATTAAAGAAATATACAGACACTACAACAAACCGGTGAACACACAAGAAGGTTTAGTTTGACTTCTTTGTTTAATGGCATATCAACCTTTGTAGGTTATTTAATGCTAAAGCCATTCTCCAAGAAGAACAGTAGTGGTACTATTTAACCCATAGCTGGGAGGATAAGGGGGTTCATACCTTTCCCAAGGGTATTTGCCCGAAAGTGAATGTAATAGTGCAACTGGAATACGAACTCGCTTACTACGATTCCTCAGTCCATCGCTTTAACCGTTACACCACGAGAAGACACCCCTGAACACACAAGAAACAAAATAAATAAATAAACAATTCAGTAAGGAAAGTAACAAATTTGCTAATCAACTCGATCTCAGATCGACAGAAAAAGACATAAAAGATCAAGCAGTAGAGGTAGCAAAAAAGCATAAAGAAAGAAGCCAACATACAAATGACAAAACCAATTTAAAAAAAAAGCCTTGGAACAAAATGCTTTGCATGGACGGTACATACAAAGAATTACAAATGCCAGTATAGATATAGTAAAAACTTATCGATAACTGAAAGGTGCGGGATTAAAGGCAGGAACAGAGGGGTTAATTATAGCAGCACAGGACCAGAGTTTACCAACTAAAAACTATTAGGCAAACATCATAAAAAACGAAACAAACCAAAAACTGAATCAAATGACCTCTTAATATCCGGTTGCCTAATCATAATTCAAAAAAAATATTATAAAGGCGTGATAAAAGAGAACATTATATGAATTTGAAAATATGCAAATATGACGGAATATTAAAATTTGAAAAATAGTATAAATACAAACCAGAACCAATAACAAAATCCAAAGAAGTTTGCTATCCAAATTGATTGAAAAATAAAGAACCATTGACTTGATATTGTAGTTAAAGACTATGAGAGAAAAACATACATTCTAATTTATACGTCAGTGCTAACAGATTATAACATATCAATTAAAGAATATAATAAAATAAGTTGATTCAAAGACCTGTAAATAGAATTTTTTTGAAAAATGTGAGACTTTAAACTACCACTGTGCTAGTTATAATGGAATCTTTGGGTATGATCAAGAAAGAGACAGATAAACACATTTAGGAAATTATTAGCCCTTCTACCTATGGAAAATTTAAAAAAATGCTCTTTGCAGAACTGAAGGGCACCTCGGGTGGTGTAATGGTTAGCAAGGTGGACTGGCAAACCCACACGAGTGAGTTCGATTCTCATTGGGTGCCCAATTCATGCGGCCTTGTGCTACATCTAAGCAAAAAAGCTTAGTAAATTACCTCTTTGCAGAACTGATCATCTTTATGGTAAAGTACTATCAATTTGACTTCAAAAAATAACACCAGAATGTATGGATGGAATACAGAATTCATGTAATCACTTCCT
>OY757910.1:90865015-90932515 GCA_963585895.1 Sepioteuthis lessoniana | reverse complement strand
GTGAAAAAAAGATTGATCTCGAAAGTTATGGATTCTTATTTCTTTAAATTGAGTGATTTTTTTTGAAAAACTGAAGTTACAATGTCTTTTCAAGTAAGAAAAGATAATATTAGTCTGCACGTAAATTTTTAAGGGAAAAATGTGAAGATTCATACATGAAATATAGCAGTCTTTGTTAGCCTTAATCGTAATGGACATATTTTGTGTCTAAAAAGATTTGTGTTAGAGTGTTACTGTGTAGTGGGAAAATATATACGTTTGCATGCATATGGCGGAGCTGAAATTTTTTCCTCCGCAGGGGGGGGGCAGATTGAATAGTTGTATAAATATTTTTAACACAGTAGAAATTTAAACAAACATCATCGTTCAATTTAAAATGATTAAACGTATTCACAAAAGAAAAGAATGTTAAATTTTCATTATAAAAAATAAACCGAAGTTTGTTGCGTCAGTACAGAATAATTCCGTATTTACAGAAGAAATGTTTAATTTTATCGCTATTTATAGAGATTAAGGTCGGTACGAAATAATACTATAAAAATGTGATTTATCGATTATTTTAATTGGTTAAAATTGTATTTTAAACAAACTAGCAGGGAGAAGATTTCCTAAATTAACTTAGGTTTTGTTACTTCAAATTTTGTCGGCTGCGAATTCTGAAAAAAAAAATTAAAACGACTGAGAAAGCAGCGATTGGTCAGTAAATGCAAATATACGGAAGGAAAAATTATTTTTTTGTACAAAAATTAACCCTGTTTTTAGTTGGGAACTCAGTTAATTTACTATATATATATATATATATATATATATATATATATATATATATAGTGTGTGTGTGTGTGTGTGTGTGTGTGTGTGTGTGTGTGAAAAGACTTGAGACAGGAGCTGTATTTACAAGATAGAAGTGAACAATGAAACTTTAATTCTCCTTAAAATACTCCCATTACCACACAACCCACCACCGGGTTTTCTATTAGTATAAGCAACGCCAAAACAAATCTTGATATGGTGTGAGGTTATGCCGTTCAATGTCTTTTGATCTCATCGCTATACTCAAATTTCTTACCCTAGAGATGGATTTTCAGTTTAGGAAACAAGTCAGCAAAGTAAAAATAGAATTTGAAATACAAGAAATTGCAAAAAGAAACGATTGTTATATGCCACATTTGCACAATCTGAGTTGCAAAAGCAAAGAATTCATTTAAAAATATCAAAACTGGCTTTTAAATTGGTACGAACTCGGGTAAACATTATTATTATTAAATTAAATCAATTTCTAATTCTATTTATTTTAGAATTATGTAAAGAACTTCGCTTTTCAAAACAAATCGCTGATTTAAGCGGTTTTTGATTCTAATAATTCTAATTTAAAAATTAAAATTTCTCAAAGAATAGACAACAGAAAACCAGCTATATAAAAAAAAAACAGTATATTATATCCGAGTTTCTTTATGTTATCCGAGTTTCTTTATGTTTTTCATGCTAATTATATATATATATATATAGTATATATATATATATATATATATATATATATATAAAATAATTCCGTATATATATATATATATATATTATATATATATATATATATATATTTATTAGCATGAAAAACATAAAGAAACTTGGATATAATATACTGTTGTTTTATTATATAGCTGGTTTTCTGTTGTTTATTCTTTGAGAAACATTATTTTATAAAATTAGAATTATATATATATATATATATATATATATATATTATATATATAATATATATATATATATATTGAGAATTTTAGGAATATAATGCAAGCAGTTACTTTATTGTTGTTCACTTACAAATTAGAAGAACAATATCTTTTTTCGCCCCGTCGGCTGTGGCTGCAGCATAAACGGATGTATCTCTGCAGAGGGGTAAGTCCTTACCCCACCAACGAGTGTTCTGGATATAACCTTATACAATCTGATGGTGAGTTTCAGTAATATTGGAGCTTTGGGAAATGTAACTCTTCTGTCCCATCGCCCCCAGGTCCACTTTGCCTCAGAATGGAAGCACCTGGTAGGGCCCTATCTATTGGGGTCAAACAGAATTTTTTCACGTGCAATATGTACATATGCTAAATTTAATTGTTTGAAATAGAACTGTTTTTATATTTAACTGCATGTAAACAAATGATTGGTGCTTAATTGAATTGTTAGTGATACATAGAAAAACTTGGAACCATTTAACTTTGTTGACTCATGCTAATCTGAATTATTTGAAATAGAACTGTTTCATCATTTAACTGTGTGTAAACTAATAACTGATGTTTAATAGAATTATTAGTGTTGACGGTGTGTGCGAACTAATGATTAATAGTAAATAGAGTTATTCGTGTTAAATAGAAATGAATGAAACCATTTAACTGTGAGCAAAAAAAAAAAATTAGCTTAGACTCGTTTAAAAATGTCATCTACGAAATATGTTTGAAATCATATATTTAATATAATGTGTGTAAAAAGGATTTGACATTAGGCAACCTGCAATGGTTGATATGCCATAAAACCAAACTAAAATCTTTTATATAATTACACTGATACAGCAAATAATCACAACCTTTATGAATATCTTAATACACTGCCAAGTGAACTTGAAAAGTTATCTTAACAATCTGAGAATTTTGTAAATATTTTTTTTCATATAACTTTAGAATGAATACATACAAATTTGTATTCATAAGTCGTTTTATTCAAATTTTATGTAAATCCGAATGTGCAAATTCACCTTTTTTCCAGAGAAAATAGATTTAATTACTAAATTTCATAATCTAGGGCAAAAAGGCCAAGATGGTAGGAGATAATAGCCATTTTTTTTATTCATCAACAAAATTTGCAATTAAGAAATAACACATATTTGAAGAAAAAGTTGTGTACATTGTGATACATGATTTCTGATAGCAACACGCAATGATTTTATCTGAAGAAACACATTGTATCATAAACGATTACATTCTAATGATAAGAAAATAGAAATTGTTCTTACGTAATTTTTATGCCACGGGACAATACTGCATTCATAGAGAATTGTATCAATCGTTTGAAAGGTTAAATTATGCTTTATGCAAGCATTTTATGTTTGTTCTGAGCCAGGTAAGGTTTTCTAAATGAATAAGGCGGTTTTGCTTAATAGATATTTTTCGTAAGGCAGGAAGAGCAAAGGAACGAAAAGTAACAGAAATTCTCGATTATGTGTCAAACGTTAAAAATTTTTCAAAGTTGTAAAGAAGATGAATGCATCCATTTTAGAAAAACCATAATTTTTCATACGAACAATAAGAAATTGTCTTGTGCGGTATCGAATGCTTTCATTGCAAAGGTTAACAAGCTAATCTCAAAGATCAGGTTATACTAAGAAAGAGAGTTCCAACTTGGTTTTCCTATACTTGAAGTCTTATACCATTTCTTAGCTACTATTTTAAAGGGAGCTTTGCGTGGTATAATGGTATAATTAGCCTACGAGATCCTTGTTGGTACGTTGTATGTACCCAACTACTCCACCTCAAGCAGGATGCATCATCATCATGTCATGCTGCCAGTACGGATATCCCTGACCCTCTCTCACTACTTCTCCCTATCGTTCATCGCCTCTGCCAGGTCTTCATGGTTACATCCCGTATCCTCACATAGCTGCTGTACGTATGTTCGAGCTGGTCGTCCTGCTTTTGCTCGGCCATATATGGGGGTCCATAGGAGTATATAACTTATGAGCTCGTCCTTGCTTCTCCAGCAGTGTCCTGCATGTCTGGCTCGTCTAATTTGGATAGTTTTCGTGATGGGAGGTAGGTGGCCGTATAGTTGGTGCCTTATGAGGTGTTGCCGCCGGGACTTGTTCAGTATTTCTCGTAACATTCTTGTGTAATTGCCGTCTAGCTTCTTCTCCAGCCGTTTTGTTAGCGTCCAAGTAGTGCATCCATTCAGCAGTATCGACACGACCGCTACCTGGAAGAAACTGCGATTCATTTTATCGGTCAGGTCTTACTTCCTTTTGCGTATTGATAGCTGTCCATGCCTTCGTTAGCCGCGTGTCAATGTCTTTTTCGGTTGATGAGACACTGCTTCCTTGGTAGGTGAACTTGTCTACTAGTTTTAGAGAGGTTCCCTCTAGTGTGGAAATTTGTTTGATTAAAGCACATGAATTCAGTTTTGTGTGCATTGACATGGAGGCCAATGCCTGCGACGGCTCATTCCAAACTATGCAGTAGTGTTTCGGCTTGGTTGGGTGTATTTGCCAGAATCGCTATGTCATCGGCGTATTCGGCGTCGGTAATTGTTTTTGCGGGGTACCTTCTGCTTCTTTTCTTTGTCAGTTCGAATTCAAGCGTAGTACCAATGGTTTTAATTCAGAATCTTCCATCGTCTAGATCGATTGCTTTAGCCAGGTTAAATAGCCCGCTCTATTTTACTGTTTACCTATAGACGGATTCATATATTTCCCAATGATATAACCAATACTTGAAAGGCAAAAAGACTCGTCTCAGATTTGAACTCAAGCCAATATGCCTCAAGCGCCTTATTGTTTGTGAGTTCAATTCCCAACGAGTGACCCATAATTCTAACAGAGTGTGAAACTAAGCTCTGCATAATAAATGACAACTTAAAGCTACTTTATGAAAATGTCCTTGTACCAAAGCTAATTGTGTCGGTAAATATACGTCTGCACAGTACATTGGATGTGAAACCCAGGAAAAGGTAAAATCATCGACAGGACGGAAGTGGGTTGCCGTGAGCAAGGACGAATTGATAGAGGGAAAAAGAAATGAGAAAAAGTTGTCACAACAAGAAAAAAAGAAAAAAGGCTGAAAGAAACAGGGAAATAAAGCGCTGAACATCTGAATGACTGAAAGATCTTAGCAAAATGTTTGCTATAAACATGTTTGGCATACGTGGACATAGTTCGGTAAATTCAGCCGTTAGAGAGAAAAAAATATGACAGGCCGGAATATCACATCAAACCGAACAATTCTGAACAAACATTTTTTTTACAAAAGGCAAAAAAAAAAGTTTGTTTCCAAGAGACAGCAAAAAAGAAAGAATGAAGATCACATAGCATATATATATATATATATATATATATATATATATATATATATGTGCACACACAGATATTCACACCAATAGCAACTCACATACTGACTCACACACATATATAGAAATATATACACACACACACACACACATACACACACACACACACACACATATATATATATATATAGGAAGGATAAAATCCATTCAGACCACAGGTCTTGTAAGAACAGCCGAATATTTAAAAGAATCCTGAAGACTTGGAGAGACTAGCAGCAGTCACTTAGTGGAATATCAGCAGTCAAAACTAAAGTAATAATATATATATATATATATATATATATATATATATATATATATATATATTAGTTTAAATATGGGCATATGAAATCCAACAATCTGATGGTGAGGTTCCAGTGACGCTGGAAATTTGGGGATTGCAGAGTACCTCTTCATTACCATTGCTCCCAGGTCCACTATGGCCCAAAATGGTAGCACCTGTTATGGGTTGTATAGAACTAAACTGTGTACTTATTCTAAACGGAAATGCTTGAAATAGAACTGTTTTGACATCGACACTGCGTACTCAAGCTGGACAGAATTGTTTGAAATAGAAATGTTTTACTAAGCTGAAAAGCTCGAAATAGAAATGTTTTTGACAATCAAACTGTGTATTGATGTTAAACTGAATTGTTTAAAATAGAACTGAATATTTGTATAAAAATGGATTCGGCGTTAAATAACCTACAAAGGTTGATATGCCATAAAACCTAACCAACTAACCAGGATGTAACTAACTAACTTTAAGTTGTCAACGTGCCAGAGGTAGAAAAAAATATTAATTGGTCGTCGTACTAGTTACATTCTTTAAAATAATTTCTAATATATATATATATATATATATATATATATATATATATATATATATATTGTTAACCTACAAGGTAAATAGAAACCAAATTGTCTCCGAACCGTTCATTTGAAAACTAATAACTAGAACATCAGTTTAAAAGCTAAAACGACAGCAATATTAGTAAGAAATTGAACTGTGTTCAATAAACGGTCGCAAATATAATTATATAATAATATTAAAGTCAAAAAATAGGTCACTCAACGGACAACTTCTTGAATTCGATTGAGTTAAGTGATGAACTTACTATATATTTATATATTTATATATATATATGTGTGTGTGTGTGTGTGTGTGTTATTCTTTATTACAGTTCTTTTCTCTTGATTTATAGCCAATTTATCACAAACCCAGAAGAGTAATGCATTAGTTTGAACTATAACTAAAGTTGAACTACATCGAATGTGACACCAGAATATACCATGGCTTGACAGGTTTTAATTTATTTTCCATTCTGAGGGTTATCTTTAGACTCTCACTGGAAATAACATCCTTATTCAAGATACTTTGACTTACATTATATATATATATATATATATATATATATATATATATAATTTCTAGTATGAAATTACATAAATCAAGGAAAATGTCATCATTCTGAGTTTCACGTAACCGATACTCGGGTGACCATGTAACGTTACGTCTAACGTTTATTAAATTAAAACGAATAGATAAGTATATACTCAATGTAACTTTTAAATCAGTCTCATAATAGGCACGAAAGCTCGGAGAAAATAGCTGGGGTAAATTATGTCTATATCTCTACAAGCACAGCAAGTCAAAGTTTGGTTTCTTTGTCTAATGGTATAACAACCTTCATGGGTTATTTTTATCCAAAACTATCCTCGTAGAAGAACAGTACTATTTAACCAACAGCTGGTGGAGATAAGAACTTTTGGTAAAAATTGTGCTTAAATGCTAGCCTGCAAAAGTGTATAAAACTAAAAGAAATTTAGATGTCATATTTTTGAGAGATTAGAATAAATATATATAATTTTTGCTATACAGTAGTTTAAACTGTTTGGAATTTACATTTCTGGAAAAATATTCTGAATTTTGTTCTTTTAAAAGGAGATTCCTATCGAGTATACATACATACATATTACATAACATACATAATATATATATATATATATATATATATATATATATATATATATATATACTCTTGTAGGGAAAGTTGGATAAATTAAACACTTTACTCAATTTTAGATGTGAGATATTTCGTTTAGCTTTATTTCATTTCGAACTTCTTCAGACAGAGACTGTTTACTGAGTTTTTCTATTTAAAAGCATGTTTTCTCCTCACACGCTTTTAAATAGAAAAACTCAGAAAACAGTCTCTGCCTGAAGAAGTTCGAGATGAAATAAAGCCTAATGAAACACCACACATCGAAGTTAGAGTTAATTGTTTGATTTATTCAACTTTCCACATATTTCTATCATACTCTCAGATTCACAACAAATCTATCTTTGGAACATATACTTTTGAATATATTCTTCATGATAAATTGAAATAACTTTTACCAATTAAAGACCCAGAGGACAAAAACCAACAAGGTGACCAAATAGAAGAGGATATAACAATAATTCTATTACACCGAAGAACTGAAGGAACTGGATTTTTTCATGCGAAAATGAGTTTGTGAATTCTTTATGGATTTATTAAGATTAGAATAATGAATGATAAATTGAAATATTAAACTATACCACTAAAGAACTAGTTTTAAACTTAACGATATTCAACACAGTATATAAATAAGTATACATATATATATATATATATATATATGGGTGGTGGCCTTCGCAAGCAAATGTGTGTTTTAGGGTGCATTTTTCTTCTGTTATTTCCATCCTGAAGTCTCTTTCGAATCAAGAAATCCACTGAGAGTTAAATATCTGATTTGATAACATAAACGAATAAATCAAATGTCCTATTAACTTGATATTACTTTTAAATAAATACGAAAATAGATTCAAGAATATGAAGATATCAACATCTTAGTTAAAGCTTTGCTCCCAACTCCTCCGCCCAAGATAAAGAAGAAAAAAAGACCTGCATAGAGCAATACTGATATTTCCTAAATATAACTTTTACATAGAAATAAGATTCGTCGATTTATATAGCTTAATAAATGAAATGTTAATATAAATAACCTGAGTATGTTTCAGCAGTCTATCTATCCACTCACACACTTACAAACTCATATAAACGCATATATGTGTATATATATATATATATATATATGTGTGTGTGTGTGTGTGTGTGTGTGTGTGTGTGTGTGTGTGTGTGTGTGTGTGTGTGTGTGTCTATTTTTCCACTTTAATAGCATTTCTATTCGAGGCTTTCTTCCGGTTTCCTACTCGCCATATTTTAGTTTGAATATATCTGTTTTTAAATGGTTTGGTTTATTTCGAGGCGATAGTCCAACTCTTTAACCATTACATCTCGAGATCTCCACTGTTTTTAGGTGGTATACACACACACACACACACACACACACATACACACACACATGTATGGACTGATGGATGTGTTGTATACCAGTGATGAATGATGAAAGAATGACCATAACCCTTGATTAACAAAAAAATAACTCTCAACTTTATTTCTCTCAAGGGCCTGAATTTGACTGTTGTGAAGTGAGAACGAACTCATAAACGAAATCGTCTTATGGACACTGCAGTGTTGACTGATCAGCAAAACATTACAGTCACCAGCTCTGTTCGGACACTGGTTGCCACGTATCAGACTAGCAGAGAGTGAGGGCTGATAGAGACGTATAGAGAGATACAGGCAGCCGGAGACACACGGACTGACACAGATTGAAGCTGGGAGTAATGGCAATGAAGGAGTAATCCGCTTTTTCCAAAACTCCAGCTTTACTTGAACCACACCAACGGATTGTTTAGTGTCGTATCCAAAACATACACGTTAGTAAGAGTGTTACCCCTCTGCAAAGATACAGTCGGTGTATTCTACTGCCCAAGCCAACTGGGCTGTATATATATGGAGATAGATTGATGTATACATATATATTTACACCATTCTGTTAAAACTGTTTGTCCTATATTAGTTGTCTTTCTTTAAAACGAAAGGTCAATATAATGATCATGCATGCATATGTGTATGGATTGACTGCTCGCTAGCTAGCTAGATAGATAGATAGATAGTCTGTTCATATTTTTCTATACTATTTA
This sequence comes from Sepioteuthis lessoniana, assembly GCA_963585895.1. NCBI lineage: Eukaryota > Metazoa > Mollusca > Cephalopoda > Myopsida > Loliginidae > Sepioteuthis > Sepioteuthis lessoniana. The sequence goes on along the minus strand of OY757910.1, from coordinate 90,923,358 downwards.
TTTTTCCCTAATATAAAAGGTCGTTCCGTTGTTTACATATTATTTATTTACAGATTAATCCAATCGGCAGCTACTATCTCTGTACTTATCTATCTATCTATCTATCTATCTATCTATCTATCTATCTGTCACCGTGAATGCATACTCAAATGCATGTATTAATGTAGATATCTATTAAGATTAGTTTCGTGAACGGCGGACAACATTATATTATCTTATGTCTGATCTTAAATTCATAGCAAAGTTTCTAATCATTTGAACTTCGTCAGTCGTATTTTCTAATCAATCATAAATTAAATATGTCGTTTTTTAAACCAATTATCCAAGATTTTAGCTTTGCCAGAATTTTAACTACAGAATTGTTCGGCATACGATAAATGACTGTTGGTATATCATCTGTTTTTTTTATTATTATATTATGTACTCGTTTGATCGAATCCTGGAAGCAGCACTCTACAGAATATCAGTTGCACAGCCATTTACTTCCCATCTCACAAACCATTGAAGAAAGACGAGCAAGGGGGTTTCCTCGTAGTGTAATGGTTAAAGCGATGGGCTGGGCAATCGTAGTAAGCGAGTTCGTACTCCAGTCGCGCTATTACGTTCACTTTCGGGCAAATACCTTTGGGAAAGGTATGAACCCCCTTATCCTCCCAGCTATGGGTTAAATAGTACCACTACTGTTCTTCTAGGGGAATGGCTTTGGTATCAAATAACCTATAAAGGTTGATATGCCATTAAACAAAGAAACCAAACCAAAGACGAGCAAGACAAACTAGACACTTTTTGTGGAGTAAGAACGAACCTATCAGCGAAATTGTCTCATGGACAGACTTGTGTTGGCCGATCAGCGAAACATTACATTCATCAGCTCTGTTTGGCTACTGGTTGCTAACGATCGGACTTACCGAGAGTGAGGGCGAATAGAGAGGTATAGATAGCAAGAAAGAGTCAAGAAGATCCGTGCTTTCGGCATGGACATGCGTGGATGATAATGCTGAGAATTCAACTTTGATACTTTATTACTTGATTTACATAGAATAAACACCTATGTAATGTTCATTAGTATAATTTAAAGTCATCCTTGGAGAAAACCAGCAATGATACTATTTTATCTATTGTTATTTACCAACCCCTCCGCTCGGGCAGGATATGACACAAGGTCAGTTTTTAAGCGAAGTTTAACAGGTTTGAATTCAGAGTTTTCCTTCTCGTAGACTAGTTGCCTTACCAAGGCTGAAGAACCCAGTCTGCCCTACTACTTACGCATAGCTGGAGGGAGAATAATTGGATTCATACCTTTCCCAAGGGTATTAGTGCTATGTGAAATGAAATTAGTCTCGTCCAGGATTTGAACTCGTGTCGCCGTGTCCATTTCCGACTACGATAACCATTACTCCAGGGACACCTACTATTTTATCTATTTCTCGAGGAGCGTATAAGTGGGCTCATACTTTTTTTCGTAGTTCGAAAGTGAACGGGATAACGCGACTGGAGTTTGAACTTGCATTTTCGAAGGGCAAGGTCCAATACTTTAACCACTACGCCACGGAGGACTTACCCTATACCAGCTTTAACACATTTATGTCTCTTTCCTATATATTAATTCAAGTCACATGTAAATATTTACATGTAGGAAGAATAAATCCTAATACAAAAATATTCTAAATGACAAAATAGACGTTTGTTTCTTCCTTTTTTTTTATTTTTTAGCTTTTCCATCTAATAGTCAATTGTTTGTTTGTTTTTTCGTTTTCTTTAGGTTTTTATAGTATTCATACAGCGTCAATATAGAAATATTCACTTGAAAAAATCTCTCAATTTTGCAATTACTTTTCTTGTCTCTCTCTCAACGATGTTTATTGTAATTCCTTTTTTATTGAACGAACTATTTTCCTCGTCTCTATTTGCTCTTGTTATTTACTAACTTATACTCTGTCTGTCTGACAGCTTACAGCACCTAGATTTTCTTAAGTTGTCACCCACCTAGATACTGAACCGACTCATTATCATTTAACTTCCATCATCTAACGGAGAACGGTACTTTTATGTTGACTGATTAATTGATTGATTTTAACGGCATATGAATACGAACAGGGGAATTTTATGTCTTAAATAGCGTTGATTGTACTTTTATTTTCTGTATTTCTATGTAGTTTTTTTTTCTCATGATTTCTTTTTCACACTGTGCTATCGAATACAAATAATTCTTAACAGACCTATTTGACCAAATGGTAGGATGCTAACATGTACAACCAATCCGATTTCAGAGTGGACATGGGAGTAATGGCAGTGAAGAGGTACTCGTCACACCCAAAATCTCTGTAACTAGAGCCTTACCATGAGATGCGTTTTAGAGTCAAAATCAGGACTCCCTCTTTGGAAAACAGTCAGTATATTTTAAGCCTCGCCGACAAAGTAGCACATTCTGTTAACATCATTTAATTGTAGATCATTCTTTTACATTTCAAGCTGAAGCCATGAAAGAAAAAAAGGCCGTGCCGAAGTTTGCAATAAACCTGTGGTTTTCCACCGATTTTGGACCATGCCATACTTGAGGGTTTTTTTTTTTATTCTAATGCTCCCCCAACAATATTTCATTCTTACATATTCGAAATTTTACTGAAATTCATGTGAAGGAGGCTTAAAAGGCCATCACCTTGGTCTCTAAACAAGCCCCACCAAAATATTGCATTCTCCACAAAATTATAACCATGCCCAACCTGTGGGAATAACTGCAATAAACGATTGACACAAGAATAAATACGACTGAAGGCCGGAGATTACGCAGCTAAAACCCAATAAAGAAAAAGCAGATTAGAAAAACCATTCATTCAATACGGAATGAATTTCGGATTCTAATTTTATCTATCTATTTATTTCATTAAAATCAGTGTTAATTTCATCACGGTCAATCAGACGTCTTAGTTATATTTTCCTATCACTGGTCATGTGATCGGCCTTTAATTTGGTCTCACTTACGACAGAATCTATTGCAATCTACTATTATATCGATGTTTGTGCGTCTTGTCTGTGCGTCCTGCCCGGGGATCACAGGATATTTATTTCGAATTACGATAAGCTTAAAATGTCAAGAACAGATATTGCCTTTTTTGATTTTTTTTCTTCATTCTCTACCCCTTCTCACAATCTTTTTTTCTCCTTTGCGATTCGTTCTCTTTCTTTCTCTCTCTCTCTCTCTCTCTCTCTCCCCCCCTCTCTCTCTCTATATATATATATTCAATCATGTGAAAGTTTGTGCGTTCTGTATGTCTGTCTATGGATCTAAGCCAAACAGAATGCCTCAGTGACTTTAACTGTGGTAAAGATATTGAATTGACCTTTGTCTCCAGTAGAGACTATGCGAGGTTAGCGTTTGAGGTTATATGAGATTACTAGAGATCGTCACATGTCAAAATATGCCATTTCTCGCCAAATGAAGTGAAATATGTTTTTTGACCTCATAAATGGTACCGTGGATAAGTTCATGAGTTGACTAGCTAGATGTTGGATACTCTCGACTAATTAGCAAAGAAAACATTCCGCATACAAGCACAAAGTGAAAAAAACAACTATATTCTCTACAAAGAGACTCTCAAAAACTAATCAGAATTTTATTTCAAATCTTTTTTTTTTCTTCTCCACAGTTCACAGTTTTGTATCATCAGAATCGTACAAAATCTACTTCAGAATTATTACATCCAAACATCCTGTATTTTAAATTTGTTTCCCGATGAACGCCGGGTACGATGGTTAGTATTTGATATTCAATGATAATATATACAGGGTTTTCACAAATAGATGGAAACACCTAGAATCATAGAATCATAATTTTGAAGCTCCTATAAAATCATCAACCATTTTTATGTTTTTCGATATATTATTAATTTTTCTCGTCTTATATAAATAAAATTGTCGTTTTTTACAGATATCATCTGAAGAAATTAATCAAAATTCATTAAAATGACAGATCTATCAGACTTTAAAATAGGTTAAATTCTTGATGTTCGTATGGCAGGCGTGACTGTAACAAAAACCGCTGATTTATTAAGCGTACCAAAGGGGTACTGTCTCGAAAGTAAGGACAGCATTTGAGAAAGAGGCAGATTGTTAGGAAGAACCACAAGAAGACAGCTCCGAAAATTACAGCAGAGTTTAATTTCGAGAACCCAGTTTCCTCGACAACTGTAAGAAGGGAGCTGCACAAAACTGGATTTCACGGAAGGGCTGCAATCAGAAAACAATATTAAAATAAATTTGTCTGAAATTTTCTGATGTTTCCATTATTTTGTCTAACCCCTGTATAACACTTACTTCACCTCTCCTTCACATAACGTGCATTTTCGTTGGTCAATATAAGCTTATGATAAAGTTTATTTCATGAATTTTGTACAACAACAGCAAAAATGAACCAGATGAAAAACACAAAATCCTCTGGGATTTTGAGATATGAACGGGTAACCCAATCCCGACCAGGAGACCAGACCATGTTTTAGATTGCTTTAGGTACTAGCTATGGCTAACTGATTACCCGTTTAAATATAGAACAGGCTCGTCAATCCATGACATTTTTCGTCCGGCGTGTTTTAAGCATGACTTGACCATTAACTTTTTCACTCTGAGGCTGTGTGCAACTATAGACAAATTCCGAACACAATGCTGCGTGTGACAATAGTCGAATTAAATACTTTATTCTATTTGTTGATCTGCATTTCCTATCAATCAATCTTTTTTTTTTTTTTGTCCTTTTTTTGCATTTACCAAACCCGTCCTCCTCGAATAGAAAATAGTTTTCCTATTCCTTAACCGATTGCTTTACCAAGGTAAAGAGCTTAGTCTCCCTAGTATTTACGCATAGCTAAGGAGAGAAGTGATGTATCCATGTCTTTCACTAATGGAACTAGCGTGAAATGCGAACGACCCCGTCAAGGATTTTATCTTGACACCTCTAATCTTTTTATTGTTTTAACACCAGTTTCTAACATGTATATTGGTTACATTGTTTGTTTGTTTGCTTGGATTTTAAGGCATATCAACCATTGTAGGTTATTTAATGCCAAATCCATTTTAATACAAATAGACAATTTTATTCGTGCAAAAACATCGAAGAAACACTATTATTTGTAGACTTCTACAAAGCATTTGATTCCATACACAGAGGGAAGATGGAGCAAATACTTTTCGCCTCCGGTCTCCCCAAAGAAACCGTCGCAGCCATAATTATGCTATATTTTACACGAAAGTAAAAGTTCGCTCACCGGATGGAGATACAGACTACTTCGACATTGTAGCTGGTGTGCTGCAAGTAGATGCATTAGCCCCATACCTGTTTATCTGTCTAGACTACGTGCTTCGAACATCGATAGATTTTATGAAAGAAAACCCGGCACATGCTATTACGGACGCGAACTAGGCTGATGATAAAGCGCTTCTGGCAATTACACCCATTCAAGCCGAATCCCTGCTACATAGTCTGGAACGGGCAGCAGTTTGCATAGGCCTCCATGTCAACGCAGAAAGAACAAAATAAATGTATTTTAATCAAAGAACCGATATCTCCACACTAAAAGGGGACCCCTTGAAACAAGTGAAAAAGTTCACCTACCAAGGAAGCAGCGTCTTATCAACACGTGACTAGTAAAGGCATGGACAGCTATCTATAGACAATCAATCATGTAAAAGTCAAACCTGTAGGATAAAATAAAACGTACCTTTTTTAAACAGTAGGCGTATCAGTATCGATATATGGATGCATCACATAGACGCTACCGAAGCGTATGGTGAAAAAGCTTGACTTCTATTACACAAGAATGCTACCATCTGTATTGAACAAGTCCTGGAGGCAACACCCCATAAAAACAGCAGTTGTACTGCCACCTACCACCCATCACGAAAATCATTGAAATTAGACGAATCAGACAGCTTGAGAAGTAAGGACGAACTTATAAGTGATGTATTCCTGATGATCTCCTCACAAGGACGAGCAAAGGTTGGACGATCTATTAGAACCTATGTACAGCTGTTCTGTGCCAATACTGGATGTAGCCTGCAAGACCTGCCGGGAGCGATGTGCGGTAGAGACGAGTGGTGAGAGAGGTTCAGGGAAATCCGTGCTAACAGCATGACATGAGGATGATGAGGATAAGTACACAGTCTGATAGTCAAAAACATTTCTATTTCAAGTTATTTAGTTTAGTCAAACATTATAATTCAAACAATTCAGTTTGAAATAAGTATAGTTTTTGTTTATACATAGTTAAATGTCAAAACAGATCTACTTCAAACAATTCATTATTGTGTAAGTATAGTTTCAATGTCAAAACAGTTTCATTTCAAAAAATTAATTTTAGTATAAGTCAGTAGTTTACATGTCAAAACAGTTCTATTTCAAGCAATTCAGTTTAGTATAAGTGCGCAGTTTAGATATATTTGACCTATAGATATGACCCTTTTTGGTGCTATCACTCCGAGCCAGAGGGAATCTGGGAACGATGGCAGTGAAGAAGTACTCTGCATACCTCAAAGCTCCAGCATTACTTCAGAGATTCAGTCGGTGAATTCAACAGCCCCAGCCGACTGGGCTCTGTATATTGATAATTAGATATTTAAAAGTTTTAAAATTATGGTTTCTGAAACAGTAATTTTGTCTGGAAAATGCAGGATAGTGAGCTATTAAAAATTTAGAAATGCGACGGCAAAAAGTACTGAATAATTGCCATTTGTTTTTCATCAAATCTCACTTTTATCATGTGCCGTATGCATATTTTGACTGACATAGTTTATCAAATGATTTCTAAATTGGTGAGACACAGAGGTAAATTGAGTTGCCGTTGTTTATCAAAATAAATGGTCTGGAAGTTATCACATGAAAGTAGACATCGCTTCTCGGCCTTTTGGCTGGGCCGTCTGGCATTCGTTCCGGATGGGCAATCTAAACCAAGAGCAGACTCGGGGCCGAATAGGCCCCCGGTTTCGGCTGGACAACCTTCGGGTGGGCGAGCTGCTTTTCAGACCCCTTGTATAGCACTAGACCTCACGGTCTAGTTCAAGCTATATGCTGGCATACGTGCCCGGACCTAGATTTAGGTTCGTGATACTGCTTTATTCATTATACCCACATTGCACTTAGTGGGTCAATAACTAGCAGGGTTTGAGTCTCGGCTCGTTCCCGACCTTCCCCTACCCTTTATCCCCACTTTAATCGGCCTTCAGGCTTTTGACCTTGTGTCAAGTCCTGTCTGGTGGGAGGCAGCGACAAATATTTATCACATGAAAGTAGACAGCTACGTTAGATATCTGGCCAGTCAGAATATAATAAGACATCAATGCTTAAGTGATACTATATCATACTAAACTATACCTGATGGTGAGGTTACAGTTCTGGGAAATGTTGACTACTTCTTCATTGCTACTACTCTTGAGTACATTTTGAGCAATATCGATGGTACCTTTCAGGGTCTCATCGATGGTTCAAATAGAACCGCTTAAAAATTATTCGGATTCAATAGAAATACTTTATAATATGTAATTGTAGGTGACACATTGGCCCCATACATGTTTATTATCTGCCGAGACTACGTGCTTAGAACGTCTATAGATTTAATAACAGAAAACGGTTTCAAGCTAGCAAAGGAAAGAAGCAGAAGATTACGGATGCGGACAACGCCGATGACAGCGCTTCAAGAAAATACACCTGCCCAAGCTGCATCCCTGCTACATAGTCTGGAACGAGCAGCAGATGGCATAGGCCTCCATGTCAACGCAGACAAGACAGAATACATGTATTTTAATCAAAGAGGGAGGCCTCTCCACGCTAAAAGGTGGGCCTTTGAAATTAGTGGACAAGTTAACTTACGGAAGCAGTGTATCATCAAACGAAAATGAAATCAGCACGCGACTAGCAAAAGCACGGGCAGCTATCAATAGTCTATCGGTCACATGGAAGTCAGATCTTACCAATAAAATAAAACGCGGTTTTTTCCAAGCAGTGGTCGTGCCGATACAGCTATATGGATGCACCACATAGACGCTAACAAAATGTATGGAGAAAAAGCTTGACGGCATTTACACAAGAATGCTGCGAGCAATATTGAACAAATCCTGGAGGCAACACCCCAGAAAACAGCAGCTGTATGGTCACCTATCACGAAAACTATCCAAGTTAGAAGAACCAGACATGCTAGACACTGCTGGAGAAGTAAGGACGAGTGCATAAGCAATGTGCTCCTGTGGACCCCGTCACATGGACGTGCAAAGGTAGGATGACCAGCTAGAACCTATATGCAATAGCTCTGTATCAGTAGTGGATGTAGCCTGGAAGACCTGCCGGAAGCGATGGACAATAGAGACAGGTGGCGAGAGAGGGTCCGGAAGATCCGTGCTAGCAGCGTGACATCATGATGATGTTGATTATATAATTGTAAATTGTTTGTATAAAAAACAGTTATTCGAAACTATAATTGTTTGCTAAAGATTATTTTATTTGTAGGAACGCATTGTCTAAAAGTTCTTGTAAAATGTAATTGTTATACAATTTGAAACATATAACTATGAACAATTATTATTAGTCGTAAATAGAAAAAGTCCGTAAAACCATATAATTATTAGCATTAAATAGGAATACTTAAAACCATGCAACTGTATGCAACTTATTTGTATTACATTGGCATACTTGATATATAACAGTAAATTATTTGAATTAAGAATAATTACGTGAAACTATTTCGCTCTCCCCTACACCTCGGTGTAGTAGCTATTGAAAAGGGAGCCTTCGGGTCACCCTCGACTACGGTCGCCAACTTAACTATACTTACTTTATAATTGTTTACTAAGGATTATTATTTGTAACATGAAACCATATAACCACGTACAAAAATGAATATTATTGAATAAAAATAATTACTAAAGACCATATCATTATTAGTATTATTTAATGATACTTGTAACCAAATAACTGTCAGAAAATACAATATATTATATAATTGTGTGCAAAAAAAAAAAAAACCACCTTAAGAAGCAACTGCAGAAAAGATGTAAATTTCAACTCTATTCCCGAAACTCTAAGAATAAAATAACCTTTGATAGATTGACTTGCCATTAATCTCAAAGATTTTATGACGTTTGGAGATATCAGCAGGTTCCAAGAAAATACGCACGTAAATCTGAACATTTACCAATTTGAAGTCTTCATTCCATTAAGTTGTGTCTCAAAGTTATGCGTCTCTTTTGTGAAATCTGTCGACGCCTTCAGTAATCAATAATGGCCCTTTGAGAAAAGAACGTAGCATAAACATCTGCTTATTTAATCTTGTAATTTATTTGGTTTACAAGCATTGTCAAGGATTACCACTTTGTCACATGAAATTGAAATTGCGGGAAAATTCATGTTAGAGCTCAGATGCAATAAAGTAATAGGGTTATTAGATTTTCTAAAGTCAGAACATGCTGTATTATTTGAGATGCCTCAAATTCTCGTTTGCTGAAATTGAAATTAATCTTCTGTCACCAAACATATTAACTATATATAATGTGTGTATGGGCACGCATGGCGTATTAACAAAATAGATTCGGCGAGATCAGTTAGAAAACTATTTGTATTATTTGGAAATACTTAAAGCCGTATAACTGTCTCTTTTTCTTATTAAGAAAAATTAGTTGAAGCTATATTTTACGATGAATTATTATCATTTGTTACTCGAAACCAAATAAATGATTATTATCTGATCTAAGTCGTCACTTAAAACCATATAATTGTGTTTATACGATTAGTATTAGATAAAATGTTTTAAACTGCAGAACTGGGCACATATTATTTGTATTATGGTTGATTTGTTTAATGGTATATCAACCTTTGTAGGTTATTTAATGTCAAAGCAATTCTCCTAGAAGAACAGTAGTCGTACTATTTAACCCATAGCCGGGAGGATAAGGGGGTTCATACACTTCCCAAGGGTATTTGCCCGAAAGTGAACATAACAACGCGGCTGGAGTACGAACTTGCGTACTACGATTCCGCAGTCCATCGTTTTAACCATTACACCACGAATACTTGATATCATATAACTGTGTATAAAAACACTTGAGAAACAATGACACAAATGTCAATATAAACTTGCAATGTACGTAATTCCCAAACCTATAGGCATGAAATAAATCCCGTCGAGTTGACATGCCATTAAAACTAATTAATCAATCAATCAATCAATTAATCAATCGATGATTGAGTATAAATTATTAACACTGTGTAGAAATACTTGATATACGATATAATAATGAAAACCATTATCATCATCATCATCATCAAGTTCTTTAACGCTCCCTCTCTCTCTTTTTTTCTCTCTCTATCTCCCATGCGCGAATACACGGTCATTACACTTCACAGATCCTCTAGACGGCACTCAGTGTTTGCAAAGAGCTAGTTAATGTAAATTTATGAGAGTCGGCCAAAACTGTTGCGTCCATATGTAGTAGTCCAATGAATAACGAGAGGTAAACGGCTGTACAAGAAGAGTGCTGTTTCCAGGATTTATCCAAAACAGAACATAGCATCCTTGTGCTGTTGTCAGCAAGTTTTTTATCTAAACGTTTCGTTAGAGTCCAATTGGTGCATCCATACAGTCGTACTGACAGAGTAACATATAGGCAGAAATCTCATTTAATTTAATCAGACAGATCAGAATTCCATATGATCAATAACACTTTAATAGATTTGCTTTTTTTGTAGCTCTTCAGAACTCTTTCTCAGCGATCAGTCAATTTATATGTTATATTGATATGTACATGTAACATGGGCTTTATGCTACGTCTGGTCATCTCCCATCTTATTTCACCTCAGTTCCTTCTTCTCTTCACTTCACGTGTTCTCCGACTTGTTCGTGTCACGCTGATGTCCCTTTTCTGTCATCATCCTTGGTCTTGCTCTTTGATGAGGAATGACAACGCTACCATAATTTCATGTGCACACCTTTTTTTTATTTATTGTTGACTTTTAATCATTACCCATTCGGCCCAAACTAGGAATCAGTGAGAGTAAGATGAAGCATATGGTTGTTTAGGTCGATTGTTTCTCACTAATAGGCTAACTTCTATTGAACTACTGAACTGTTTTAGTCAGCTGGCTGAAACCACCCAAAAGAGCCGTGATCTCAAATCGACTCCGAGCTCAAAAATCTTCCACCATACAAGTTGACTCGCTGTATTTTTCGTCGCGCTTAGGACTTGACTTGAATGTTAAAATACGTGTCTAAAATAGAGCTCACCGATCTATCATATTACGACTGAGTGTGTACTGCTGACATCCATTTCAGTAGATGAGAAATTGTTTTTCAGATATATGAACTGAACTGCAGATTTCTGAGGTTTGCTATTTTATGAGAATATGGCTTTATCTAGAGTTCAGTTTTGTCTGAATTCTCGAAGAAACTAATACCTCTTGTGACTTGCTCCAAACTATATGACAGAAATTTGGAGTATGTGTATTTGTAAGAAGTGCTAGATCATCCACCTAGTCAAATACGTGTGATTTACTAAATAAATATGACTGTAATCCTTTAAAGATTAACTAAATTCCGATATTCAAAGTCTGTGAAATATTCTGGACATGATTTGTGTTTTACTCAATAAGTTTTTTATGACTAGTTTGAAGCTATCATATCATGGAATAGTTGCTCAATCGGCTGACTGAATCTCTGCCGTGGGGTAATACCCTCTCAACGAGTGTCCTGTATATGACTCTAAACAATCTGATGGCGAGTTCCCAGTAATGCTGGAGCTTTGTTAAATGCAGAATACTCCTTCATTGCTATCGCTCCCAGGTCCATTGTGACCGAGAGTGGTAGCACTTAATATGGTCCTATCTATGGGTCAGACAGAACTAAACTATGTACTTATGCTTAACTGAATTGCTTGAAATAAGAATGTTTTGACATTTAAACTACATGCTTAAGCTAAATTGAATTGTTTGAAAAAGAACTGTTTTTTTATGCTAAACTGAATTGTTTGAAATAGAACAGTTTTGACATTTAACTGTGTGCCAACCAAAAACTATAGTTATATTTAACTGAATTGTTTGAATTAGAAATGTTTTTGACTATTAAACAGCGTACTTATGCTAAACATAATTGTTTAAAATAGAATTGTTTATAAATTAGATTTGGCATTAAATAACCTACAAAAATAACCTATGATATGCCATAAAACCCAAACAAACCAAACCAACAAATATTATTGAATAGAGCTTGTTGATATCTTTCTTTTGCATATAAAAGTAAAGCTATATTTTATTCTACTCGTCATAATGCTATTGATATATCTCCCAATAATATCAAAGCATTCGGATGAAAAAAAGTTTTAACGGTACGCTTGGACTCTGCAGTTTATCTGCTCAATGGATTGTGTGAACTCATGTTGTGTTTGTTGCACTGAGGCCGAGGTGGTATCACAAAAGACAAAGAAAAAACAAGAAAATACGGACTCAAGATTTGAAGGACTCTAGGGGCGCCAGCAGACAGACTCTCAGCGCATTTGCCTCTGGTCGCTTACTCTGATCAACTAACTCTGTCATATTCTTCTGACCAACTCCCTTTGAATCTCTGACTACTTTTGCATATATACAGAGGTGAATATTTCCTACTTCAGGGCCTTTGGCCATATTGACTAGGCATAAAAAAAATGGCAGGCTGTATATCTCCATGAGACGCTGAAAAGTGTGGAAATAAAATCGAGGTCTTTTAAGTCGTGGCTCAGCTGTATCTAATATCTACTTAGACTGAGAAAGTGTGGATGAGTGGTTCACACATCATATATATACTGCCACATACATACTCAAACATCCACGCACATACGTTCAGGTCCCTATTTGGATATAAACATACACACACACACACACACACACACACATACACACACACACACACACACACATATATATATATATATATATATATACCAATGGTCAACTCGCAACCATACACATATGTATAATATATATATATATATATATATATATATATAACAATGGTCAACTCGCAACCATACACATATGTATAATAATGCATGCACATACATGAACCTATATCTACTCATATGTATACAGTGATATCCATATACTTATAAAATATGCACACACATATGTCAAACTCTAAATACTATTACATCAAAAGTCCTGTGGTGTAATGGTCATCGTCGTAGGAAATGGACACGGCGACTCGAGTTCAAATCCTGGATGATAATGATTGCATTTCACATAGCACTAATCCCCTTGGGAAAGGTATGAATCCAATTATTCTCCCTCCAGCTATGGGTAAATAGTAGGAAAGAGTGGGTTCTTCAGCCTTGGTCAGGCAACTAGTCTAGGAGAAGGAAAACTCTGAATTCAAACCTGTTAAACTCCACTTAAAATTGACCTTGGGTTATATCCTGCCCGAGCGGAGGGGTTGGTATATAGGATTACACCAAAAGTCCATAGTGCCACACCAAAAGTCCATAGTAGGAATAAACCATAAAGAGTTGAGATGCCGTAAAATGAATAAACTACGCGCTTTTCAGTCTTTCCTTATTAATACCAATTGTCAGTCCAAATTTGATTTAATTTGCGTTTCGATTCAAACTTTTCTTTAATTTTTTTTTGTTGAAATGCTAAAGTCTGTTTCTCAATTTCGAGATAATGAAATAGCTTTTAGCTAACGACGCCTACGATATGCAGCGCGTTAGCTGAAGCTTTTTAATCTATAAACGACTCTTTCAGTAGATGCTTAGGCTTACTTGTCCGTAAAATTGATTTTATCTTCGGATATGTAAAAGAGATCAAAAGATTTGCATTTGGCATTAGACCTGTTGTATTAGGCCTAAGCTGCAAGAACCTCTTCCTTGCTAAAACAACAGAGGATGGATCGAATCCAATTTATTCAAGGAGATTTCAGCATAGTGACGTGGCTAACGTTCTTGACTGCAACATCGTAGCAAGCCAGATTGAACACTGTTTATGTTAGTGAGTTCATTTTCCGACTAATTTCTCTGGAAAACATATAAAACCCTTATTTCCCAGCTATGGTTTAAATACAGCCGCTGTTATTCTTCTACAAGTATGGTTTTTGCATTAAGTTACCCACGATGGTTGATATGCCATTAAACAAAGAAACCAATCGCTTACCAATTTATTTATTCCTTTTTTATCTAATCCTATTCAGATATGGTGATATATACCTGCTTTAAGGAATGATTCTAAAAGGGGATTGAATGTTTGAAAGTAGAAAATACATTTAGTCAAGTCCCTATTCACCAAAGAGCAGTATTAATAATCGTATATCTATGATGTACTAACAAGAAATGAACGGAATAAAAAAATAGATAAGGTCATTTACACATACATAAAGTTAAGTTAGCGACCCAGAGGCACCCCTTTCAATAGCGACCACACCAAAGTGTAGAGGAGGGTGCTAACCCTTTAGTTTCTAGATTACTCCACTTTACCCTTGATACGTACCTTATAATACTGAGTGTTAATCAAGGAGGTATAGAGTACCCCTTTTTGAATCTTTGGCATGACTCGACCTGGAATTGAACCCCGGTCTTCCGGCCATTGGCAAATACTCTAGCCATTACGCTAGTGGCACAAATACATCTGCTGAAGCCGAATCTCGGCTGTATAGCCTGAAACAGGTAGAAAAAAGCAAGCGTTTATAGTTTTATCAAAATGGGGCTATCGTTTCAATAAATGAGTAGCCTCTGAAGTTAGTAGATTAGTTCAAATATCTCGGTAGCAATATCTCATCTACTGTATGTGATGTCAATTTACGCATAATTAAAGCATGGCATGCTATTAACAGTTATCGACTTTATGAAAATATGATCACTTTGATAAAATAAAATGGAAATTTACCAAGCTTTAGCCATATTAGTACTAATATATGGCTTCATCAGCTATACTCTAACGAAACATTTGAAGAAAACGCTAGATGGGAACGACATAAAGATTCTGTGTGCCCTTTAGGACAAATCTTGGAAGCGGCAGCCCATAAAAAATCAGTTGTGTAGCAGCTTAACTCTCTTCCTACAAACCATTCAAGATGGACACGCAAGACATGCAGAGCACGGCTTGGGGAGTAAAGTCCAACACATAATTGACTTTCTCCAATGGACTCCTACACATGGACATAATAGTGTTAGCCGTCTCGCAAAAACTTACATTAATCAACTCTATACAAACATTGGATGTTGATTTGAGAACTTACCAAGTGCGATGACGGATAGGGACGGATATCAAGAGAGAGAGAGAGTCCAAGGATCCGAGATCTCTCAACGCTTTGATTATGATGATGAGGATACATAAAGATAATACTGAGAAGAATATACAGATACGTCCCAACACCAATAAATATGCACTAATTGTTCTAGAGATAATCAGTATAGGGTACCCGTGGTGTAATTGTTATCGTCGTAGGAAATGAACACGGCGACTCGAGTTCAAATCCTGGACGAGACTGATTGCATTTCACATAGCACTAATACCCTTGGGAAAGGTATGAATCCAATTATTCTCTCTCCAACTATGGGTAAATAGTAGGGCAGACTAGGTTCTTTAGCCTTGGTAAGGCAACTTGTCTAAGAGAAGGAAAACTCTGAATTCAAACCTGTTAAACTCCGCTTAAAAATTGACCTTGGGTCATATCCTGCCCAAGCGGGTTGGGTAAATTGGGTAAATCAGTATATGGTAGGGGAACAAAATGGGAATTGTTTTCTGATGATTGAAAATGAAATCAGTCTTTACTGTTTCACGATGAAGACAAGAGACAAAATCTTAGCTGATAAAGAAAAGAGGGGGAAAAGGGTCGAAAATGTGTATCTAGGAGTGCCATCTAACAATCCATGGGGCACCCAATAGACATGTCCTTTCTATAAGGGAGATTATTTTTATTGTCTCCTGTCATTGAAAAAATTTGGCAATCCGTCAGAGCGAGAGTTGATACATCTAAAAAAACATTCCCACAACGCACTGTTTCATGATGGAGACTAGATATTAAAATTTGCTTATTCCCTTACACGAAATAATATCTTATTATTTTCATTTATTAATAAATAGTAAAAAAAAACCTCTAAAATTGTAAACAAGTGCAGGGAAAATATTGGCTACTTAAATGAAGTTATCTCATTGTGTAAATTGAAAGGTTGCTGCAAAAAAAGCGTACATCCCGAAGAGTAGCGAGTTGACAACGGAAGATTAAAGATAATAAAATTCATGTAAACAATATATACGTTATATTTGACACTGCGGGGTTATAACCAATTTATGTAGGGTTTCCGAAATTAACAAACGCTCCGTTTTTCATATAAGTGGTCATGTGAGTGTTCGCGAATGTAAATCAAACGTACCACCTACACAGACGGAAGTTGGATTTCTATTCTGAGAACATTAGAGAAATTCAGTTTTTCAAGGATATTGTTGGCCCAGTCGGCTGGGGCTGCAGAATATATTGACTGCATCTCTGTGAAAGAATCAGTCCCCCCCCAAAAAAAACGAGAGTCCTGGAATATGACACTAAACAATCTGATGGCGAGGCTTCAGTAAGGCTGGAGCTTTGGGGAAAGCGGAGTACCGTTCATTGCCAATGCTTCCAGGTTCACTCTGACTCGGAGTGGTAACACCTGATTGGTTTATATCTATGGGTGAAATAGAACTAAACTGTGTAATTACGATAAATTGAATTGCTTGAAATAAAACTGTTTTTGACATAATACTGTATGTTTAAACTGCGTACTTAAGCTAAACTGAATTATTTGAAATAGAAGTGCATTGACATTTAACTGTGTAAACAGAAAACTATACTTATTCTAAACTTAATTGTTTGAAACTTTTATTAAAATGACTTAATTCGGCGTTCAATGACCTGAAAAGGGTTGATACGCCGTAAAACAAAACAAAACAACCAACCAACCAACCAATCAATCAACCAACGAGGATAGTGTGGCCGGATCACAGTTAAGCGAGAGAAGCTACAGGGAAGTTTGATAAGGAAAGAACCCAAAAGATAAGATAGATACGTTCCCGTTGTAACCACTGAACACGAATCTCCTCTGAATAAATAATGACCGTCCCCGATTTCCTTATAGTTCCACGAATTCACTAATTAAACAAAATAAAGATATAAACAAAGGAATGTCCTTTACTTGAGAAAGTGATTTTTTATTTTATTTCATGTATCCTGAATATTTTATGATATACAGTTACATGTCATTTAAAGGACCAGTGAAACGGTAATTACTATAACAATCAATGCTGTTGTTTACATAAAAGTCCTAGTTTATTTTCTAATTCCATCGATAGAAAATTGGTTTGGTGATGATAAAGTAAAACTTTCAGGACAATAATGGATCTTATAACAGTGCAAACGGTTTTAAAGCATTTTCTTGGGAAAGGCATATAAAATCAATAACATGGCCAGCGAACAGTTCAGATCTAAATCCAATGGAAAATTTATGGTGGAAATTTTGAAAATTCATTAACTTGGAATTTTTGTTTAGATGGCTAGATTCGTCTTGTTAGTTGATGATTTGCATTACACTCCAGTTTCTTCTTCCCTCGCTGATAAACGACAGTTTTATCCAGTCGTATCCATTCAGTAGGAAGTGCCTGACTTGGCTCGACTCTTTCCCATGATACGAAAATGAACAACAATATCTTAATACGGATAGCTTAGGTAATCTTTAAAAACAGATTATCTAGTGATCATGGTGTCTCGTTAATAATTAAGATTAACATCTGTAAGGCTGTTGTAACTGCAAATCTCTTATACGCTGCTACTCATTGAATCTGTACACGATAGCTTAAAAGTATCCATACGCTGTCTTAGAAAACACACACACAAACACATACAATGGTTGGTTGGTTGGGTTTTATGGCATATCAACCTTCGTAGGCTATTTAACGCCAAATCCATTTTTATGAAAATAGTTTTATTTCAAACAATTCAGTTTGACATAAGTACGAAGTTTAAATGTAAATACAGTTTAATTGTGAAAAATATTTCTATTTCAAACTATTCAGTTTAGTCAAGCAGTTCTAATTCAGCTAATTCAGTTTAGTATAAGTACAGATTTTGTTTATACAGAGTTAAATGCCAAAACAGTTCAATGTTAAACAATTCAGTTTAGTGTAAATACAGTTTCAATGTAAAAAACAGTTCTATTTCAAATAATTCAGTTTAGCATGAGCACACAGTTTAAATGTAAGTACAGTTTAATTGTCAAAAACATTTCTCTTTGAAGCTATTCAGTTTAGTCAAACAATTCTGTTTAGCATTAGTATGCCGGTAGTTCTATTTAACCCATAGATAGGGCCCTACCAGGTGCTACCACGCCGGGCCAGAGTGGATCTGGGAGCAATGGCAATGAAGAGGTGCTCCGTATTTCCCAAAGTCCCAGCATTACTGGAACCTCAGCATCAGATTGTTTAGTGTTATATACAGGACATTGGGTGGGGGTTACCCCTCTGCAAAGGTGCAGTCAGTGTATTCTACAGCCCCAGCCGACTGAGCAACGCAGTCGTACGAACACACATATATCTACATATGAAAAAAATATTGGCAAAGGATGTATTTAATGATATATGAATAGATATGCTACCGCTTAATGTTAAGGGTTTCTTAAACCATCTTTAGAGGTATGAAACTATGTAATGATATCATCTCCAATTTGTTTTATAAATAATTTTTGCGATTAGACGTTTGATTTCCATTGATATACTACCCATATATAAATAAATGCATCCATTGAATGAATTTTTTTTTTATATTTTCTCATTTACATGGCTTCCTATTTTTCTCACATTTGTAGATATTGTAATCAAAAAAATATCTATGTTGGGTGTATCCAAGGAAACGTACAAATATCCCTCTTGTAGAAAACCCTGTTACAAATACTGAGTTCAAGTTCATCTTGCTTAGTCCATGTTTTTTCCTGTTTTTTTCCAGGTCACATGGTAACATCTAACTAGGGCATTAACACAAAGGATGATTTAGTCAGCATTCAAAATCGAGGTATTAGCCGATCTCAAAGGGAAGACATTACTACTGTCAATGAAACAGTTGCATGACAAGGATCTTGAAAGTGCATGATTCTGTCACAAAAGAAAATGAGGTTTATCTAAAATATATATATGATGCTGCTTGTGGTGCAATGGTTACCATCGAAGGAAATGGGTGCAGCGACGCGGCTTCAAAACTTGAACGAGGCTATTTACATTCTAAGTAGCGTTAATACACGTTGGAAAGGTATGAATACAATTGTGGGTAAATATTAGCGTAGAGTGGGCTCTTTCTCCTTGGTAAACTCTACTTAAAAACACTATATCATGATCTGCCTGTATGGAGGCGTTAATGTATATATATATATATATATGTGTGTGTGTGTGTGTGTGTGTGTGTGTTGAATAGAAGTTATTAGATAAATAGGAATATTTATTTAGCATCATTTTTTTATTGTTTTCAGATAGTTTTGACCTTAGATCATCGACTGAAGAATAACAGTTTGTGGAAGAAAATATTTTTCAAAAGTTTTCAAAACAGACTTTTAATGGAATCGATTTGCGATGAAAGAAGCGACGAAGAATACATTAGTGACATAGTATATTCATTTGTTGAATAAGAATTATTTTCTGGTATCTAATTGTCTTCAACTGACCTTCATATATATATACATATATTATTATTATTATTATTGGTGAAGCAGATTAAGGTAAACACAGTCTAAGAAAAGAGAGGAGTGACCTCGTAATAAACCTATAAACAACTGAAAGTCAATTAAACTGCAAACATCAGTGAGTTCGCGTCTCATTGAGTACTATACTAACAAGGCCTTGTGCAATATATGTTCTCTGACGAATGCTATTAGTTGGAAACATACACGTAATAAGTTAAAAAATACAAATCACTTCATGGACCGACTCATTTTGGGGGGGGCAGTCGAAAAACGAGCTCTCCATTTTGGAGGTATATATAAAAGAATGTATTTCAAATTAACTTCGACTACTTGGTTTATTTATTTGTTTATTTAGGCGTTTATGTGTCACCCTAAGTCTGTTCGACCTATTTCAAGGCAGGTTCATTAAGTTTCAAGTTAGATACATTTGGAGCCAATGTTTGTAAACTTTCTTAGCCATTTATCTTCGTGTCTTTTTATAAATTGGGCAATATCATCTGTCATACTTTATGTGATGGTGAATCTTGCATCTTTGTTAAAGCAGTGACCGTTTGAATGGAAATGCTGTTCTACTTGAATTAGTTTGCTGAAATCCATACATTTGATTCTGTCTCCATAATTATTAAATTCAAAATGAAATGGCCATTCGAATTTTCCACTTTATTTAAAGTTAAAATGCAAATGTCCGAAACGCCGAACAAAATGACAAGACTTTTTGAATGAGACTTTATATATATATATATATATATATATATATATATATATATATATATATATATGAAAGCTCTCAACTGAATTAGATCTCTTGAGATCGTTACATTCACTTCCACAAAAGATCCAAAGGTCAAAATTTGATGATTATCTCCATTGAATTTGACCCCCACCTCCCACCACTCATTTACGCGTCTGGAAGTCTGCTCGAATTGGGGTTACTATTTGATAAAAACTTTGCAAGGGTAAAACTAATAGTTCATTTCATCTATATATATATATATATATATAGTATTGAATTAATTTACAGGGTTATTGCAATGCGAAATAATGTTTATTTGAGTCTAATTAATTTCAAAGTAAAACTTTATCGTCAGAAACTTTTCTTTATAAATGAACACGATGTTGGAGGTTCATTTTTTTTTAGCTTTGTAAAAATTTGAACCCTCAACATCGTGTTAATTTATTTAAAAAAAGTCACAAACGATGAAGTTTTGCTTTGAAATTCATTAGATCCCTTTACTTTTTTTTATTTATGTGTCTATCGGATAAATTTGATGTAAATTAGATACGAAACGAGCCCAGAATCAATAGTGACTGAGAGTGGATTTACCGAAAAAGTGATGGAAAAAAAATGAACATATCGTTGATTTTCTTAAAAAAATACTTTTCAACACCTTTTGCAAACATTAGATGCCGTCAAGAAGACTTACCAAGAGCAATGACCGGTAGGTAGGGATAGCAAGAGAAATTCATGGGAATCTTTACTGTCGACATGCCTTGATGATGATGATGATATATATATATATATATATATATATATATATATATATATATATATATATATATATATATGATTTAAAACAAATGAACATTCTCCAATTACGATGAAATTGTCATTTTTCAGATATTTCGGTTTGATGACGAAAATGCCAATGAAACTTCAAGACACGAATTCTCGTTTTCATAATTATATCTTTAGTTTTTACACCTGCCCTGGTATGATACCATTGGATATTTACAAAAGTAGAAAATATTTATGATTGTCTTTAAATTATTTTTTAAACAACTGATTTTTTTTTGATTTGGTAACGTTTTTAAAAATCGTAATAATTAAATCCATTGCAAGTACGTCACCCTTTAAAATAAAATTTCAAACAGCAATTTTATCGCATACATTTGAAACGAAACGAAACCCCACCAGCGGTAATAGAATGCTAACGATTTCCTCATTTTTTCGTTTCCTTTTTGAATTTCAACATTATCCAGAAAACACGCAAGCACATATGAGGATTGGTGTCATGATGCTAAAATAAAAAGACGAAACGTTAACGATGGCATAATATTTAATCATAAAGTCATCCTCAGAATAATTACATTCACACACACTCGTGTGTGTGTGTGTGTGTGTGTGTGTGTGTGTGTGTGTGTGTGTGCAATATAAAACTTAATTGAACACATTAAATGCATAATTTAAACTACTGAACAAATGAACGTTTTTTGTAAACGTAATTCCTATTTTAGTATCCTTACTTTTTTTTTCGCTGTTAGCTTCAAAAACTTTTGCATTAACTTTAAAATATATGGAAATAATTTCTAGAATTTAAGAAATCTTAAATATTGAGCAGATGTTAATAGGTTTTGATATTTATCGACTCTCGCAGCAGTCTATAAATCTTTTAACTGTAACCAGTATGATGCACGGTTATGGAAAGTTGACGTGTGCATATTTGTTTTGAAAGCAGAGTTAAATTTTATGGAATTAAAAAAAGTAAAACAAATTTTAGTATCAATTAATTTACTATATTTTCATAGAGTAAGCTTTGGAGATGTTTGGTTGAGACAAGTGTTACAGGAAGGGTTAATGTACTAAGTCTTAATCTCGCCTCGTGTCAAGTTAATCCATGTTAAAAATCTGTAGTTGAATATTTTTATGATTTATTTTTCCGATGCATAGAAGAACTAGAAAAAATTTTAGTAAACGTGCATAAGTCACTGCGTTTACCAAATATAGGCATTTTTGTTAAGTGAAAATGCGGTAAAGATAACCCAAGGCAGAAATTTTTAAACTTTATTTTTCTGATGCAGGTATCATTGGGGAACGAAGACAGTTTTGGTTAACGGGCCAAAGCCTTGATAAAGTAATAAAAGCGTACGTACGTGTGTGGGTGTTGGTAAGGTTTCACTTGGCTTTGTCAATCTATATCTTCACTCGACTTTGCGTGACACGTGTAAAATCATAAGTGTAAAGGTAGTTAGGTAGTTAAAGCAATATTGATATATAGTTTGTATTTTAAAAGTTAGTTACTGCTGTTGTATTCCAGGGAACCCGGGAACGTGGCAGAGAGCATTGGCAGGGGCAAGTGTCATCATGGGGTGCGGTTTTTATTGAGAATTGCCGGTTGCGAGCATATTATAGGAATATGCGAGTTCAAATTTCAATCTAGCTATCCTTCCCCTATTGTAGCTTGACGCAGGCCAAATGCCCTTGTGACCTGGTGGACCGTACCATTCTTGGCACTCTTAAGAGCGGATCTATGAAGCATATGTCGAGACATAATTGACCGGTTACAGTAATTCTCTTCGTGCGTGGAAATCTGAGAGCGTCAGGGATTTGGATTCTAAAAATCACTGGCGATCTAGAACCGAACCGAAAGAATCACAAAACTGGAATGTAAAATTTAGACGCTCCCCAAAAGAGGTCTAAATCCCTTGGTACTGCTGTGAAATGATTTGTCTGCTTAATTATTCACGTGCCATCTCTGATTAACCGCGAGCTATCTTTAATCACTAACAAGCTGTGTGTAATCTTGACTTACTAACTAGCTGAGTACAGTCTTATCTAATGGTTGGAATGTGTCATATCTTTTCTGACTTAATAGCTCTCTGTTATGATGTCTAACTACTTGCCCACTGTCTCATCTGATTAATTGGCTGTCTTTGATCCCTTCTACATAGGTGGCCGTGTGCTATCTTTTCTGATATCCTAGTTATGTGATATCACGCTACGAAGATAATGATTATCATTCTCAAATACGTATTGTATTACAAAAGCCTCCTTATCTGTTATCATTCCTCTTCGTTGTACGTTGTTTAGCTTGTGTTATATAAAGAATACGGTTTATTCAATTTTCATCTTCTCTCGTTCTTCTCACAGACTGTGCAATGCATGCACCTTTTGGTAAGATTAGAGATATCAATATAGAGTTTATACTCTTTAATAGGATCTGAGTTTGCTAATGTTATCTACTTTGATAGCATATTCTTCAAATGCTCCAACGCTACCTAACACTCCTCATTCCATTTGAAAAGAGGAAATATTCTCATAAAATTGACGAGGGGTTCTGCGAAGCACAAACATCCTGGAATAAATCTACAGTTATATGAGCACGTACGAATGAAGCATTTTACCTGGCGAATTTTTGTTGATGTCCCCACTAATTACATTGCTTCTCTCTCTCTCTCTCTCTCTCTCTCTCTCTCTCTCTGATTGAATTATCTTAGCACTAATACTAAATCCAGAGAAGAGGGCATCTTCATCAAAATAACAAAAAACACTTTGAGGTTTCAACTGTCTGCTATCTTGTCTTACTGCATAGCTGTATTATTCTGTCTTAAAAATTAGCAGGAATGGACTGGCCAACGTGTACACATTGGAATCTCCCAATGTGCCATAAATAGCTCTTTCATTGAGGACTGATTCACTTTAGTCTTTGTCTTGCTAAAGACTTTTGTCTTAGCCTAGCTACTGACTACAAGTGTGTTTCGTGATTCAACATCTTGTACGATTAACTAGCTGTATGCTAGTAGTAATATAATACTTACATTCACTGTTGTTGATAAAAACATGGGTCGTTCAAGAAGTTCAAAGCCTCACCTATATTTTACGTTCGTCGCCCACCTCTCACCTTTGTATGGGCATCTCCTGCATTGAAATCAAGACATAACTCTGAATAAGCCTTTCTTGTTTATAAGAAGTGATAGTGCGTTACCATAAGAAAAATGTTCGACTATGGCTAATCGTTCTTGGGAAGGCTTAGAACTTTTTAAACTACCCCTAAAGAAATTGTCTTTTAGTAAGATTATTACTATTTTTTTGCTTGTGATATGCCAACTTGTTTGCCATTATGTGTGTGTGTGTGTGTGTGTGTGTGTACGTGTGTGTGTGCGTATTTTCGTGAACCTTGGGATTGTAGAACGTGTAATAAAAATGTCTTCAAAATTATCCACTCTTTCAAGAATGTGCGCCATTGAACGCCCTTCTTTTTTCTACAGAAATTTAACTCATTATGACATCACTCCAAGAAATATTTAATCTGAGATGTTAAGCTAACAGAAAAAAATTCTTATAGATATTTCATGAAGTGTAGACATCAGGAAATACCAGCTTTCAGCTGCGTTGAGTTTTGAATAAACATGATTAAAGCACAATAAGGTACACAGTATCTTTGATGCATTTCTAATTCATGTTCCCTTCCCTTTTTGTAACAAGGATAATCTACTTACAGTGACACAAAATTAAAACTTATCCTAAGTCTTATCTTGGCAGGTAATATGAAAAAGGAAAATAATTTTCTTCAATACTTTCACATGAATATATTTGGCTTGTAGCCACTAATGTGAAATGCATCTCTTTGGATCAGAGACAGGTCATTAGTACCCTCCTAACACAACAGATTAATGATAATGTTCGCAAATCGATTCGATGACGGCCATTCACAAAGCCAAATCTTAGACAATGATTGATTGGTTGGTTGTTCGGGCTTTATGGAATATCAACCTTTGTAGGTTATTTAACGCCAAATCCATTTTTATGAAAATTGTTCTATTTCAATCAATTCAATTTAGCATAAGTAAAGTTTCAATGTCAAAAAACAGTTCCATTTCAAATAACTCAGTTGAACATAAGCACGCAATTTGAATGTAAGTACAATTCAATTGTCAAAAACATTTCTATTTCAAGCTATTCAGTTTAGTCAAAAAGTTCAGTTTAGCATAAGTATGCCGTTAGTTCTATTTAACCCATAGATAGGGCCCTATCAGGTGCTACAATTCCGGCCAGAGTGGACCAAGGAGCAATGGCAATGAAGGGGTACTCTGCATTCCCCAAAGTTTCTGTACCACTGGAACCTCACTATCAGATATTTTAGTGTCATATCTAGGACACTCATTGGGGGCGGGGTCTTACCCACCTGCTGAGATGTATTCGGGGTATTCTACAGACCCAGCCGACAGGGCAAATTAGACAATGAACAATACAGCCATTTTTCTAACGGTGGTGAGAGCTTAGATAAGACCAGGTACATTTTGGGTAACTTTATAACTAAAGAATAGTGCAAGAGTGAGTCTCGGATTTTGTAAATGGCTGAGGTTTTGAAAACAGAATTTTAATTTTTTTTTTTAGACCGATTATCTTACCAAAGCTGAGTAATCCAGTTTTTCTTTATAGCTAGGGATGAGGAGAAACTCGATTCATGCTTCTTTCACGGTTATTACCGAAGAGAGACAAACACATAGAAAACCTTGACGATGCTGTTTGCATTTCCCATTGTGCTAATAGCTTTGTTAAAGATATGAATTCAACTATACTACTTCCAGTTATTAATAAAATAGAAGGCCAGACAGGGTTCTTTAACTTTGTTATGACAACCGGTCTTTGTGAAGGAAAACTCTGAATTCAAATTTGTTAAACTGCACTAAAAAAACTGACCTTGAGTCACATCCTGCTGGTGTGGAAGGATTGGTATATATATATATATATATATATAATCAATAGGCTATCGAATATATGGAAATCAGACCTAACCGATAAAATGAAACGCAGTTTCTTCCAGGCAGCGGTCACATCGATACTGCTATATGGGTGCACTACATGGACTCTAACAAAACGGCTGGAGAAGAAGCTAGACGGCAATTACACGAGAATGCTGCGAGCAATCTTGAACAAGTCCTGGCGGCAACACCCAACAAGACACCAACTGTACGGCCACCTGCCTCCTATCACGAAAACTATTCAAGTTAGACGAACCAGACATGCAGGACACTGCTGGAGAAGCAGGGACGAACTCATAAGAGATGTACTCTTATGGACCCCCACACATGGCCGTGCAAAAGCAGGACGACATTCAGCAACTATGTGAGGATACGGAATGTTGTCCTGAAGACCTGCCTAGGGCGATGAACGATAGGGAGGAGTGGGGAGAGAGGGTCAGTGATATCTGTGCTACCAGCGCGACATGATGATGATGATGATGATATATATATAATGACTGTCAAAGCTTGACAAGTATTAGCAGAGTTTACAACCTAAATTACAACTCAAACATCCAGATCAAAGATTTATTAAACAAGTGGATTACATACAAAACGCGTAAGATGATAAGGTAGTAAGATATATGTTGGTCCTTAATGATACTGACATAGGCTTGTAAGATACTTATGTCACTCTCTGGTTTACATGTCTACAGCACAGTGGCAAGTATACTGAGATTACTGGTGACGATGCAAACTGCAGGTTTTCTTTTAGAGTCATTTCTGTTAGACTTTTCTCATCAAAGAATACTTATAGGTCAACAAATATCTAATGCCAACGCTTTCATTTCAAAGTTTGATTTTAGGATTAACTTCTCCTTGAAGGGTTGCCTTCAACTCGGCCTTGTTATTAGACTCGACTTCTTTTAACCAACAATATATATATATATATATATATATTGTCATCCATAGGTAGACTGTTTCGTTGTATCATAACTCTTCAGTGTGGCTAGACACGCAAGACACGCAAGACACATAAAGCTGAGATCGAAACCCGATTTACTTTACGTCAGACCGATCACATGCATTTCACCAGCATGTGACTCAACGGTTGCTCGGAAATTTAACGCATATGTATTAACTTTCATTTGTTTACATTTTTCGCTATCAGATACCGAAGAGCTCTATTCGTTAGAAAAGCCTTGTATTACCCGAGTGGTAACCGTTAATTCCTTCACCAAAGTATTCAACTCCTATCATTCCTGGCGTATGATGGCCTAACAGTTCGGTTGAATATCTAAACCTTTGTTTTAACTACACAGATGATTTTTTGTGACCTTTGTGGGGGCCAGAAATAAAGACACAAGAAACGAATTGCGTTAAACTAATAAATTTACGAAAAAACAGTAATTCAACATATACAAATGAGAGGTTTACCTGTGAGACTGTTCGGCCCAACTGTCAGGGGTATTTGCAGGAATATTGCCTTCAACCTGAGAGCAGTACCTGCCATTATTTATGGTTAGGAGAGTTCGTGCGTGCGTGGGTAAATTACCTTAACAGATTTGCCTAATGTTGAAGATTTATTTTGAACTAGCCACGCTTTGAGGATAATCTGATAACGGAAAAATGGTGCACAATTGTGCTATAGACTCTATCAAAGACTTCTCAGTTTTTGTATTTAGTCTCTCTTACTCTTAGACTTGTCGCCTTACCAAAGCTAACGCATCTAGTCTGTTCTACGATTTACCCATAACTGGGGGTCGAGATGAGAAGGATTCCTGTCTTTCCCGTGGGCATTATCGTAAAGTAAAACGCAAACCAACAAGTTCAACAAGTATAGAACTCTGCCCGTCGAGTCTTTAAACGTTACTCAAGCACGCCTCCACGCAACCCAGCACATCAAAACACAGACACGGACATCCATCCACGCCAAAACCATCTGACATGTCCAAGTCATTTCTATTTGAAAATATCAACAAGTTTCACTTGTCTACATTTGACAACAACTCAGTTTCGGAGAATGTGATTAGACTCCGTTATATGGATGTTTTAAAATCTTATTAAAAATTCATCGTATGAAAGACTTCTCACAATGTGAGGGCAGCACATTCTCTTTCTTTCTCTCTCTCTCTCTTTCTCTCTCTTTCTCTCATTCTTTTTACCACATATCTCTTGATGTAAGTGTTCGGAGGCAAGACATTGTTCAAAATGTGTGAGCCGATTTAAAATCAAAAATTTTCGCCGTATTTCAGGTCAATACTGCCCACAACATTTAGTTACACGCATAATGGGCTGAGTGCTCTTCATATAAATAGCAACATTATGGTAGTTTTTTTCCCCAGACTAAATACTGTATACACTGTTTGTCTATATATATCTGTGGTGGGTGTAAATGGGTAACATCTAACCGATTTTACGCTAGAAAATAAATTAACATGCCTGAATACATACTTTCAGAAAATGGAGGTAAAGCTATGGACCTACACATACGCAAACAATACTAAAGCAAAGTTAGACTGTCTTTGTAAATAAGAAATAAAATAATAGCGCATTGAATTGCGAGGCATGTTCCTCATTCGTGGGTGTGTCCTCCAATCACCGAATTATCACGGCAAAAATACGACTGAGCCTACGAAAGAATGAGACCCGAACAACAACCACTGTACGATATGACTGGTTCCTGCTTAGTAACAGGCAGATTAGAGATAAATTTGCGTTAACTCTAAGAAACAAATCCGATGCACTACAGGAGAAGACAGAGACACATACTCCGGTTGACCAATATGAGAATTTCGTCAATGCCCTCATAGAAGCGGCAGCAGAATGCATACCCCCACAAAAAAAAGAACTAAACTTAGGGTCCCATGGGAGACATTAGCGGTTAGAGAAAAGCGTGCAGCCGTGAAAACTGCTTCCAAGTCCAATAGGAAGAACCCAACCAATACCAAAACCCTTAAACTTAGAAAGGCACAAAAAGGATTAGCTAACATATACCTAAAAGAACAAACACAGTGATACAAAACCAGATCGAATAGATTAGACCCTCGGTTGAAGATAGAAAATCTAAGATAGCATGGAAAATGGTAAACGAAGTGAGCATAAGGAAGAGCACTGTGAAAGCTAAACAGAAAGCTACCAGTCAACAAGAATGAATACACCTGTGGAAACAGCATTTCAAGAATTTACTCAGAAGCCCTCCGAAAGTTACACATGAACCAATCGTGAGAATCATAAGTAAACAATCAGACATCAAACTAGGAGCGTTTACACAAGAAGAACTTACAAAATTAAAGAAAATTAAAAAGATCAGGCAATTCGACAACATTCTGCTCCGACACTGTACTGCCGTATATAATCAAAACCCGATTGACCGATGGATGAAGGGATACATCTTCCCCTTCCCTAAAAAACGGTGACCTCTGATTAGCCAAGAAATACCGAGGTATAGCCCTTACATTCATAGCAGCCAAAATATACTATTCTCTACTAAGCAACGTCATAGAACCTAAAATTGAGAACATACTTTGGAAGAACCAAAATGACTTCCGGAGGAATAAATTCACGACGTCACAAATTTTGACTATCCGTAGAATTCGTGTAGGTGTACGTGCAAAAAATCTAGAGAAAACAATATTATTAGTCGACTTTACCAAGGCCTTTGACTCCATTCACCAAGGAAAGTTGGAGCAAATTCTACTCGCCTACGGCCTCTATGGTTGCACTAGATGTACACTAACTAATCGTATGGAGAAAAAGCTTGAATGGCATCTACACAAGAATGCTGCGAGCAATGATAAACAAGTCCTGGATGAAGCACCCCACAAAACAGCAGCTATACGGCCACCTACCACTCATCACGAAAAATATCCAAGTTAGACGAACCAAACATGCGAGACACTGCTGGAAAAGTTAGGACGTACTCTTAAGTGATGTGCTCCTTTGGACCCCTTCACATGGACGAGCAAAGGCAGGACGACCAGTTTGAAACAACATACAGCTGCTATGTGCCGATACAGGACGTATCCCTGGAGCCCTACCGGGAGCAATGGATGATGAAGAAGGGTGGCGAGAGAGGGTCAGGGATATCTGTGCTGATGGTGCAACATGATGATGATCATGTATATATATATATATATAATCTGCTGATGAAACATGTATTTCATTCGACGATTACTTTATAAATTGCATGGTACTTTCAATAATGAAGCCAGCATGAGAGAATGTGAGACATCTATTTCTAATAGGTTAACCTGTTCAGCTTGCAAGTAATTGCGAATTTTTTTGATGTAAGGAAAAGGTCTTTAAAACGACTTGTTCATTCATCTCTCTCTCTCTCTCTCTCTCTATATATATATATATATATATATATATATATATATATATGTATTATATTTGCATGTGTGTGTATATGTGTGAATAGATAAATAGAATAATCGGTAGA
The DNA here is from genome assembly GCA_963585895.1 of Sepioteuthis lessoniana. Taxonomy (NCBI): domain Eukaryota; kingdom Metazoa; phylum Mollusca; class Cephalopoda; order Myopsida; family Loliginidae; genus Sepioteuthis; species Sepioteuthis lessoniana. The sequence goes on along the minus strand of OY757910.1, from coordinate 90,892,760 downwards.
TAGACTAAGAAATAGATGATCATTGAGCACCCAGTTTTGTGTAGAAAAATTCATTTACTTTATTCAACAAAAAATTATTTCTAACAAAATCTCATTCCAGTCCAATGCAATCTTATATACGGAAGTGAAAACTTGTTACATAGATCATCATAGTACAGTGAAAACAATACAGAAAAAATTCATCTACGAACAACATGTCAAGCAGCGGTTTTAGGTGAAGTCCCAGCGCACCCAAGCACACACACACACAAACAAGCACACACAAACTAAGATAGATAGATAGATAGATAGATATGATCACGCCACTTCTTCTACAACAAAATTCAGTTGTGGGTTGAATCAGAATAAAACCGCATTTTTTTGCAGTGACATCAAATTTTTGAAATTCTGACGCCTGCACAAGGGTATTCTTTTATATGAGAAAAGGGCAAGAATATTATTCGAAAGATGAGGTGAAAAGTTGTTCAAACTCTTTTCTTATGGAATCATACTCATTGAATACTAAAGATCAACGGGTCTAAATTTCTAAACAATATGCATACACTCTCGTGCGTGCGCACGCCCCCATATATATATATATATATACAAAATGTAGTTGGCTATATCTATAATGAGTGTGCTCAATATCGGTCTGATAGGGGCTTAGAAAGGAAGCTGACGGTCACCAAGCGTTGTTGTTCGTGAGTCTAAGGTATCCTACTGTATATATATATATATATATATATATATATATATATATATATAATTCATTTTAAAGAATATATATATGTACATATATATATATGATTTGAAATGAATAGTCCACAAGTGATTTTGGTTTTATCTATCCATTTATCTATCTCTATATCTCTATCTATCAATCTCTCTCTCTCTACATTTATATATATATATATATATATATATATATATATATATATAATGCAGTATAAAAACAGAGAGAGTAATTTTATGGCTTATTTACTCACTTTAATAATACCTTTTGAAGGTATTTTCGTATCGTTTAAGCCATTTTACTCCACTGCTGATTTTAATTTGTATCTACTTACAGCAATCCTAATCAATTATTGATATGAGAATATTCTGAATCGAATAATATAGTTTCTTTGAAATACCTGGTCTTCAACTCATTTCTGCAAGGGTTTTTTCAAACTCTTTTAAAAAAAACTACCGTAATTAGAGGTACTATTGACACCTTTGTCGTCTTTAAATTTGCTTGATTTTCACAGATAACATTCTGAAATGTCATCCGCCACAGCTATATATTTTATATGGCATAAAATTTCTTATTGTATACGATGACTAATTTGAAAGTCCTACACAGTCCAGTCAGGATGATTCACTTCTATTTCAAAGTACCAAAGAATCCTATTACTATTGTCATTGTCAATGTTGCTAGAATTTTAATCACAGTTGCAATACGATAAGAAGGAATAAGACTCTGGGTCAAATGCAGGACACATTTGATATGAAAAACATTTTGTCTGGAATTGTTGCATAGTAATCGACCTACAAGCAGCTGGCCACTTAAAAAAATACTGTTGGAAATTTACCACAAATAAGCAAGAAAATCTAGCCGGAGAGAGTAGCTTAGTCGTTTACGCTTCGCCTCTGAAGAATTTATCAAGACTCACGCAAGAAAATCTCTTTAACAGGTGGTGTATGAAGGAAAGAGACACAGATAGACTGATAGTGAGTCTTTTGTGTATGTTTTGATAACTAAGCTAGGGATAGAAAATCGAACGCCATCTCTGACTAACGAGGACTGCCGACGATCTTTTTGTATATATATATATATATATGTATATATATATATATATATATATATATATATATATATATATATATATATATAATTCTAGGAATGGATGTAATCTGCTTTATGATACCTGAACAAGATAACAGATTATATATATATATATATATAATACTTTAAGACTGAATTTGGAATATATGTAAAATACGCATGCAAAATTTCGTCTTTAAAGAAGCAAAAACGATTTTTCCTAAATTTCGTACACATATCTGGTCGACTTTCGAACTTTTGTGAGGGTAAAATAAAAATGAAACCCAACCCAAATGTTTTCCGATTTAAAAACACTGAAATTACTGGCTATCACATTTTAAAGGGTACCCATTGAAAAAAAAACATTCTAACATTATACCAGGTTCCCAATGAAGATCATCTAGTAATCATAATGATGATATATCTTGAAGAAAGAGAAAAAGAATTTTTTTAAATGCTGAAGAGAATTAGAATTTCTTCAATGAGAATAAAACATGTCATATTTAACTGGCTCGTTTCTAATTAAAGTTACTAAATTAAATTTAATTAAAGTAAGTAAATAGAGAAGGTCTATACGATTTCAATATACCATTTTTAAAAAATAAATCTACATATAAATGAAAATTAGATCGACTGACTGATTTTAATGGCATGTAAACCCGTCCAGGGATATTTTAGGCTTAGATGTTAAGAAATCGTGTTCATTGTACGTTCATATTTACATTTTTGTGCTATTGTTTCTTAAGGGGGTTTTCTTTATGTAAATGGTTCGATCAAATGAAAATAATTTGTAAACAGATCTATTTGGGACACAGGTTGTAGCTTAACAGGTACTAACATTCTGGGTCTAAGTGTACCTTGGAGTAATAGCATTAAAAAGGTACTTCACACTTTCTAGATCTCCAAAATTGGAGTCTCGCTATTATATACTGCTTTGTGTCATATGCAATATAATCCTCAGAAAGGGTTCTTACCCTTCTATAGAAGATACAGTGAACGTATTTTAGGCCTTGCCAACAGGGCTTTAGTAAAATAGCATAGGAATAAATGAGGTTAGACAAAAGCAAATCCCCGATATGGCTGCCCAGTGGTTCCGTATGTCGGATTTTGAGGTCATAGTAATTCAATTTATACAAATTCCCAATGTTATAAACGTTTTTGTTTTAATTTCACATCCTGATTTATTTTTATTCATAACTTCTGATGTCACTACCCTCTACATTCTAGTGATAATATTTAGTCTCCGGAACACCCCTAACAAAATCATTGACCTACATAAAATATCCTTGGCCTCATAACTAAACAAAAACTACTTTGACATTAAATCTGTTAAGTATTTTAAAACAGAGCCCACTTGGAGACAAGTCTCACTGAAAACACTTGTTCCACTGAGGTCACCGAAGTTAAGTAACATTAAACCTGTGCATTGCCAACAACCTAGGAACAGTAGGTACCATGGGTAAGCTGAGTTGTATGTGCCAAATTGAACAATGGTTAATATAATATTGTCAGTGATCTCGATTCTCACTGGGTATCTCATAGTTTTGGTATTGTGTTATACTAAGCTAAGCTTGGTAAATGACGATTACCTTTTAACGGAGACAAAATATAACATGTGAACAGTTAAAGAAAAGTTGCCCGTTCCCAGTGGTTTGACTACATCAACCTTTGGAACGCTCTCTTGGAATCAATATTCCCTGGGACAAATACGCATTTTTTTCTTTATTTTTTTCTTCCTGGAGAAGGTAAGAACAAGGTGCTAAAAGAAGAAAACTTGGCAAAGAAGTGTTACAAATTCTGATGCCGACTGAAAGGCTGCTAAACAGAGCTCTGCGTCTTAAGAATGAAAAAGAAAAGAATTGTATTATTTTAGCAAAGAATGTTGCTTTTATGCTGTTCGCCAAAAGTAAGATTTTTCTATAATCAAGATCCTAGAAATGTGTAAACAAATAAATCCTTGTTTTAAAAAATATGAGAAATTTTTATCTTCTTTATATCAATTTATCTTATTAAACTATATATATATATATATATACACGTGTATGTATGCGTGAGAGTGTGTGCGTGCGCGCATGAGTGGGTGTGTGTGTATTATCTTGCGTCTTATTCTTCACTGGAAACATTCACTACAAAATTACATTGAATCGTGTCGTTTTTTAATTATAAATAATATTATATTTTAATAAAATAAGCAGATTATGCCAACCTATATATATATATATATATATATGTATGAATAAAGAGATACATAGATATAAAATACTTGCATATATGCATACATATATGTACACATATATAAATCTATTTTCTGTTCTTTAGTTTTACTATTTTAAGCAGAGTAATCAATATTTAAATAATAATAATAATAATAATAATAATTATAATAATAATAATAATAATAATAATAATCCTATCTAATAAAAACAGCATGGCAAAAGAATTTTTATAAACTTTTTAAAAAACAAGTGCTTGAAAACAGAAATTTCAAGAATGTGTCATTTAAATACAAACACAATTCCAATAATAAAAGGAGCATTTGGATTGATTAAGAAGAGTACTTATATACAAATTAAAAGAATTTAAAGGAGCTATGTCAATATAAAATAGAAAAATTCTGCTGAGTACAGCTAAAATACCTACAAAAAATACTCTCAATCTAAAATACCCAACAATTTTTACGAAAAAATTCTTACTCTGCCTCAGTTCTCGGGTAAAGGACTTGACAAAGAATTGACTCAATAGGCAAATAATTAGAATTGAATAATAATAATAATAATAATAATAATAATAATAATAATAATAATAATAATAATTAGTAGATTGCCGGAAAAGATCAATCAACTAATGAACATGGACGACATCAAATAATGAGCAAAAAATGAAAAAGAACTGGAAACTCTAATACACGCAGTCAGAATATACAGTCAGGACATAGGAGTGAAAATTGGCATAGAAAAATATGCTATGCTTGTAATGAAAAGTTGCAAACGACATATAATTGACGGAATGGAACTACCAAATCAACACAAGATTAGAACGCTCGAAGAAAAGGAAACCTACAAATACTTGGCGGCTGACACCATCAAACAATTGGAAATGAAAAACAAAATTCAAAAAGAATATCTCAGGAAAACAAGAAAACTAACCTAAACAAAACTGTCTAACAGAAACCTTATGAAAGGAATAAATACCAGGGCTGTTCCCCTGGTTAGATATTTGGGACCCTTTTTGAAATAGGCCAGAAATGAACTTAAACAAATGAACCAAATAACAAGAAAACTAATAACCATGCACAAGGCATTACATCCCAGGGACAACGTTGACAGGCTATATATATATATCAAGAAAGAAGAGAGGAAGAGGTCTTGCCAACATTGAAGACCGTGTTGACGCATTGATACAACGACTCGAAACCTCCATAGAAAAACACGAAAGAGGACTGATTACAGCCATCAGAAATAATACTGACGACACGATGGACAACATAATTACAATAACTAGGAAGCAAAAATGGGAAGAAAAAGAACTCTATGGGCGTTTTAAATGACTAATAAACAACGTCTCGCATGAGAAAACGTGGACCTGGCAAAGAAAAGGAAACTTTAAGAGGGAAACAGAATTTCTCCTAATATCATTACAAAACAACGCCATAAGAAGCAATCATATCAAAGCGAGAATAAATAAGACGCAACAAAATAGCAAATGTAAGCTATGCGTCGACGGAAATAAAACCATCAATCACATAATAAGCGAACAGCAAATTAGCACAGAATGAGTTTAAGACTAGACACGGCCGGGTGGGCAAGGTGATACACTGGGAGATGTGCAAGAAATCTAAATTTGACCATACGAACAAATGGTATATGCACAATCCAGCATCTGTCCTAGAAAATGAGATACATAAACTCCTGTAGGACTTTGACATACCCATGGATCACCTAATCTCGGTCAGAAAACCAGACCTAATGACAACCAACAAAAAAAGAGAACTTGCAAAACTGTGAACTTTGCTATCCCGGCTGACCACCGGATAAAACTGAAAGAAAATGAAAAGAAGGATTAGTACCTCGACCTTGCCAGGGAATTGAAAAAACTATGGAACATGAAGGTAAAAATTATACCAATTGTGATAAGTGCTTTTGGTACAGTAACTAAAGGGTTATTAAAGGGACTGGAGGACTTGGAAGTTGGCGGAAGAGGGGAGACCATCCTGAATATTACATTATTGAGGACGGCCAGAATCCTGAGAAGAGTCCTGCAGACTTGAGGAGACTTGCTGTCATTCAAACTCCATTGAAAAACCAGCTGCTAACGCTGACATGAAAAACTCTTAGCTAAAACTCTAATGAGTAAAGACAAACTTGGTTTAATCAAAAATCGATTAAATGCGACAAAGTGGCAAGTATAGCTTATGTGGTGATAGAGATAAAACGTTCAATCATATAATAAGCGAATGAAGCAAATTAAAAACAGGAAAAAAACAGAGGAAAAGAAAAATGGGAAGAAAAAGCTATACGGATGCTTTAAGTGACAAACTGGAAATATTGGCTTTGAGAAGATCTGACATGGCTAACAAAAGATAACCTCAAGAGAGAAACATAATCTTTTTTCCAATTACAGCACAAAACAATGCCATACCGACCAATAATATTAAAGCGAAAATTGATAATACATGATAGAATAGCAAGTGTTGATTCTCTAGAGACGAAGATGAAACGGTTAATCACATATTAAAAGAAGTAAAAAAAAACCCAGCATAATTAGTGAGGAATGGCTTTTCATTGAGAATTGTGCAAAAGATTAAAGTTTGACCGTACTGACAAATGGTATATGCACAAAACATAAATCATCAGAAAGAATGAAATGCATAAAATTCTCTAGGATTTTGAGAAACAATGGATTACTAAATGCCAGATAGAAGACCAGACCTAGTGTCAAATAACAAGACGAAAAGAACATGCTGTCTAGTAAATGTTCTACTTCCAGTGGACCACTTCGTAAAATTTGAAAAAAAACGAAAAACTCAACAAATACATAGACCTTACGAGAGTGCTGAAAAAACTATAAAACGTTAGGGTGACGGTGGTTATAGTTCTTGGTGCACTTGGTACACTTCTCCAAAACTCAGAAAAAGCTGAAAATAAGAGGGAGAATAGAGAATATCCAGACTACATCATAAAGATAGTTTTGGATACTGAGAAGAGTCTTCGACACCTAAGAAGACTTGCTGTCACTAAGAATCCAGATAAATACCACCTGCCAACCCTAATGTGAAAATGGCCCAGTTGGCAAGGTTGCAGAATACACCGACTGCATCTCTGTTAGACTCTCCCAACGAGTGCCCTGGATATGACACTAAACAATCTGATGGTGAAACTTCAGTAATACTTGGGCTTTGGGGAATGCGGAGTACCCCTTCATTGCTAACGCTCTCAGGTTCACTCTGGTCTGAGTGGTAGCACCAGATAGGATCTGATCTATGGGTCAAATAGAACAAAACTGTTTAATTACGCTAAATGAATTGCTTGAAATTAACTGTTTTGCCATTTAATTTATGTAAACAAAAAAAAAACAAAAAAAAAAACAGTCAACTTATTCTAAACTGAATTGTTTGAAATAAAACTGTTTGATCATTTATCTGCGTTTAAACAAAACATTCTATTTAAACCCATGACTAATTGTGTAAACAAAAGACTGTGCTTATGCTGAACTAAATTGCTGGAATTAAGTTAAACCATTTAGCTGTGCAACCCCACCCCACCCCACAAACAATGAGTCAGATTTATTCAAAAATGTTATCTTGAAAATGTGTTTAGAAATCATATATTTAATATATGTATAAAAAGATTTGGCCCTATATGATCTACAATGGTCGATATGGTATAAAATCAAACCAAACGAAATCTTATACATTTAATATATATGTATGAAAAGGATTTGGCATTAACTGACCTACAACGGTAGATTTAAAACCAAACTGAACCAAACTAAACCAAACTAAACCAACCTAATGTGAAAAACTCACATAGTGGGAAAATGATAATTTCTAAAAACCTGTAAAAGAGATTAAAAGAAAGTAAAAATCCAGGAAAAGATTGTGACCATCAATACTACGGCACACTTGAACTCGGCTACGATGCTGACAAGAATACTGGAGAGCTGTGGGGAGACTTGTTGTGTCTGGGGACTTGAGATTTTACTGGTATAAAAACTCACAAAATGTAATGAGAGTAATAATGAATTATAATCAATATCTTTTTTTTTTTAATCTAATGCGTCTGTTTCATTTCCGTTCATCCAAACTCATGTATAGTTTAAGTAATACTAATGTTCAGAAGGCTCGTCTATTGTTCTGATTTATTTTTTAGATTTTTTTTTAATTAATAATTTCCTTTCGTGTCTATATTTGAACATTAAATTATACTTGTTCAAAACTTGTTTTTCCTTTTATTTAAATCATATTATTTAAGTGCTTACTCACACTCAACCGTTAGTGACATTTGAAATATATGGCGAGGGTAAAGAATTAACATATAAAGTTGATGTGTTTTCAGACGTCATTGCAAAATAAAAATAGGGTAAGTTCTGTTCGTCATCCCAATATATATATATATATATATATATATATATATATATATATATATATATATATATATATATACTCTTTAAGAAAAAACAACGAAACCGGTCACATAGGATTATAAATTTATTTCGATCCTGTTACGCATTTTTGAAATTTCCAAAAACACGAAAAAAATTAACAGGACTTCTTCAGATCTTTTTGATAAAAAAAAAACAATATATATATATATATATATATATATATATATATATATATATATATATATATATATATATATATATATATATATTAGCAGAAGTATTCAGTCAGTTACCGGATTAAAAGTACTTTAGAGATAACTGTGACTGTGATAGAATGGAGTTAGCAAAGAATTAAAAAAATGTGACCTTATTTAAAGTTGAAAGGTTTTTGTCTATTAATTCAAATGAAACGTATTCTTTGATTTTAGAAATTATTTTTTCTTTGTTATGTTTTTTTTTTTTTTGTTTTTTTGTTTGCAATTAAAATGATATGTCAAAATATGCAACTTTATACCAGTGATAGTTAATTCGTTTTCATAGTTTTTTTTTTTTTCTTTCTTGTTTGTCTCGAATACTTTTTTTTATTTTTCACAAGTAGAGCTCAATAATAGAACAATATTGTTGATAGTAATCTTCGATAAAGCAGAATAGTTTTAAATCACATTTTTTTTTTAAACTCAAGAAATCTAACAATAAACGGATGTAAAAATTCGCGTATTAGAATATTTTTTTTATTTCAGGAATTTTCTTGTTTACATTTAAAATATTTCTTTAAAAAATGTAACCCTTAATTTGTGAGTGGAATGAAATGTTTTAACAATTTTATATTTTTTTTTATATATGACAAAAATTTAAATTCAGTTTTTAATTGCCATTGAGCTAAAGTGATAAAAATGCATTTGTTTAATTTATTTATTTTTTACTCAATAAAATGTAACAATAAAAAAAAACTAAGAACTGAAAACTTCTTGAAAACATATCCAAACTTTTGGGTGGAAAATTAAGTGTATTGGTTCAAGTGAAAAGTAATCGAATATTCTTTAGATTGTTAAAATCTTGAAAATATAATTTTTGAGTTAAACTGATTAAAAAGTTAATGACAAATCTCGTTCAAAGAGTAAAGACTCTGTTTAAGTTGTGACCATTCTAAATAACCTCAAAACAAATATTTTTGCATGATTGAGATATTTTTAGCATTAAAAATATCCAAATCACGTAGAGTTTTACATCCACGTAAAAAAAATTGTGATTTTGTGAAAATTTCCCTTATTTTTAAAATGTTCTCCTCTCCCTCTCCCTCCCCTCTCTCTGTCCCTCTCTCTCTCTCTCTATATATATATATATATATATATATATATATATATATATATATATATATTGGAGGTGATAAGGTTAAAAATAGAAATATACTAATCCTATTCGGTCAGAAAGGGTTAACCAGGAAAAGACTCTGATGGAAGAAAATATCTCAGGAAGGATGGTGGTCATTTTCACCACAGAACTGTGAATCTGTTTAGAATACTGGGTAGAATTATGTAGATCAAGGGTGACTTTCTCTCCGTCGACTTTGGTGAAGACCTGTAGTCGATATTGATGTGGCACTCACAGAGAGTAATAATAATAATAATAATAATAATAATAAGAAGAAGAAGAAGAAGAAGAGTACTGGAGACTTGAAGAGACTGGCTGTTACTTAAACTCCAGTGAAAGACCAACAGCTAACGCTGAAGACAAAAACTCTAATGAGTAAATAATAAAATATCATTTTACTGCTGAGAGACTTTTTCACATCACTGATGGTTTCTCACAAGAGTTTGACTTGACAGCAAATCTCCTTAAGTCCCCAGGACTCTTTTCAGTATTCTGGCCGATCTTTGTAATGCTGTAGTTGAGATGGTCTCCACTTCTTTTATTTCCAAGTCCTCCAGTCCATTTACCAATCCTTTGGGGACCTTCCTAAGTATACCAATTACAATTGGCATGACCCTCACTTTCATGTTCCATAGTTTTCTTTTTTAGTTCCCTGACAAGGTCTAAGCACTCAGTACGCTTTCTGGTAATTTTACGCGGTGGTCCGCCCTGACCTCAAAGTCCGCTATTCGTCAACTTCTCTTTTCTTTTGCTGTTGTTGTTGACATTTATCTGGTGTAGTTGTCTGGCCGAAATTAGGTGATCTGTTGGTATCTCAGAATGCCATAGAATTTTTTTTGTCTCATTCTCAAGAACAGATTCTGGTTTGTGTGTATACTTTTTGTTTGTATGGTCAAAATCAGTTTCTTGCACAATTCCCGGTGGATAATTTTCCCCCACCCAGTTGCTTCTTGACTATTATTACTCTTTCTATGCTAATTTGCTGCATTACGTAATAATGGGATGAATCGTTTCCTCTCTATCGCTACATAAGCTACATTTGCTATTTTATTACGTCTTATCTATTTTCGCTTTAATTTACTTGGTCCTTATGGTGTTGTTTTGTGCTTACATTAGTATCATTTTTTGAATTCAGCTAATCTATGCAAAAAGATCAGACTTATTCTTTTTTTAAACAAGAACAATGTACTCTTCTACAAGTAAGCTTTTCTTGAGTGAAAGTGAAGAAAAGCGAAAAACTAGGGAAATATGTGTAATTTGCTTAATCGTTAAGGAATCACATATATTATACGTTTGTCTTTACATTTTTCATGTAGTAATTTTTTTTTGCACATATCTACGTGATATCAAATATTGATAACAGAAATAATTCACAAACAGATCTATTTGACCCATGTATAGGACCCTAACAGTTACCACCAGTATGGGACAAAGTGGATCTGGGAGTAATGACAATGGAGGTGTGGAAGTAACTGTGTTGTTACCATCAAATGCAGTTTATTGTCTTACCCACAACACCCCTGCAGTGGATATAATCAGCAGATTCGGAGTTCCACTAACAGGGCGTTGTGTATTTTAGTAAAGGCTATATATATATATATATACATAGGCGACTATTCATACGGCCTTGTGTCACATCTTAGCAAAACGTCCAGTAAATTACTACATTGGCGACTAAATTCATGTATTTGAGTTGTCACATGGTCTCTTCATTTTATTTCCTTGTGCTACGTAATATAAGAGATATGTCCTTTTATAACACCAGCAATGAAGTGTATTCGACTCCACATATTGCCGAATATTTAGAACTATTCACCGTAAGTAAACTAACCGATAATAATGAGTATAAAGGAAACAGGAAAACAGATGTGAACCGATTAAAAACAAGTTTTAAAAAAGGAAATGTGAGTGTTTAAAATCCAAGTTGTACAAACACAAGGTCTTTTTTCATCGTATTGTCAAGTGGGCTTTCATGATTGTGACTACTTCTCAAATTACTTTTAATATCCTTCTTTAAATATAAAGAAAAATAAAATTATCAATTACTTTTCTAATAATGATTTATAATAAAGCTCTCATTCTATTATTACTATTTATTACTGCAAGTTTTTCTCATCAACGTTAGCTGATGGTCTTTTGCTCGTGTCTTAGCAATTGAATGTCTCCTCAAGTCTACAGAACTCTTCTCAGTATTCTGGCCGATATTAATAATGCTATAGTCTTTGGATAGTCTTCTCTCGTCCTCTTATTTCCAAGTCCTCCAGTCCCTTTGATAATCCTTTGGTGACTGTATCAAAAGCACCAAACACGATTGTTATAATTGTCATTTTCATGTTCCACAGTTTTTTTTTTAAATTTCTTAGCAAGTTCCAACTACTGATCCCTTTTTCCGTTATATTTTCGATTTCTAATATCCAGGGTGTGGGAGGTTGTGATTATATGTATTATACGTATTCTTATTCTTTGCCTCTTTTAGGTGATATCTTTTAGCCAAATTGATAGAAATCTCCTTACAATTATATAGATTACAATGTTTTGTATTTCATAAAGGCTGGAAGTGCTAGGTATCTTATCAATGTGTTTATTTGTTCGTTCCTTGATTACGCCCAGAGCCCCCACTATTAATACCACAGTGGTTGCTTTAAGGTGTCATATTCTTTCAATTTCTATATCCAAGTCTTTGTATTTACTTATTTTATAATATTCATTGGCTGATGTGTTATACGCAGTTGGCACTGACATATCAATTAGAAGGAATGTATTTGTTTTACAGTCCTTAACTCCTATGCCTTGTCTATTGCTCTTTATTTAACTTTCAGTTTAGATAGCAAAGTCATAGAGAATAGAAGCTTCTTTGGTTTCTGTTACTAGTTCTGAATCGTGTTTATACCATTTTTTGTTGAGTATTATAAGGTCTGGTAGTCTGGCCGAGATTAAATGATCCGTTTGTATGTCTACATCCTGTGAGTTTGTGCGTCTCATTTTCCAGGACGGGTGCTGGGTTATACATATACCATTTGTTCGTATGCTCAACTTTCAATTTCTTGCACAATTTTCAGTGGATCACTTTACCTACCAATCCGGGTAGAGTCTTATACTTTTTCTGAGCTAATTTGATGTATTCACTGATTATGTGACTGATCGTTTCGTCTCTATCTCCACATAACCTAGATTTTCTGTTTTGTTGCGTCTTATCAATTCTCGCTTTGATGTGAATGGTCCTTATGGCATTGTTTTGTGTTGGTATTAGGAGAGATTCATGTTCTCTCTTAGGGTTTCCCCTTCCCTTTTTCCTTTCCCTCGTGTAAAATGTTGCTTATTAGTCGGCGAAAAAGTCCATAGAATTGTTTTTCTTCCTACTTCTGTCTTCTGGTTATTGTCGTTCTGTTGGTTCTCGTATTGTCAGTATTGTCTCTGGTGTCTGTAATCAGTCTTCCTCTCCGCTTTTCTATGTAGTCTTCAAGTTATTGTATTGATGCATCAACGCTGTTTTCAATGCTAACAAGTCCTCTTCCTCCGTCTTTTCTTGACACATATAGTCTGTCAATAACATCTCTGGGATGCAAGGACTTATGCATGGCGATTAGTTTTCTTATATGGTCCATTTGTTTAAGTTGTTTTCTCGTCTACTCCTAGAATAGTCCCAATTATTATTATTATTATTATTATTATTATTATTATTATTATTATTATTATTATTAAGTAATTAACCGTTTCATGTCTTTACCAAATAACCAATATTTTATATTCGCTTCAATATAACAAGGTTGTTTTTCTTTCCAGTTTTGTTTCTTGTTTTTGTTGTTTTTTCAGTTTGTACTTCTGTTGAGAATACTGTTACTGGCTGGTGTAATCAGTCTTTCTTTATCCTTTTTAATTTACTCCACGACACCTTGTGTTGATACAATTACACAATCCTTAATGTTGGCAAGTCGTCTTCCTGTTCATTTTTTTACTCATATACTGTATGTTATTGTAATGAGTTTAGTAGTTCACTTTGTTTGAGTTTCTCAAATCTAAGAATTGTCCAAAGTAAATGAATGAGAGATTGTCCTGGTGATCATTCCTTTGATGAGATTTCTACTGTAGAGCTTTACTTTCAGAAGTTTTGTAGTTCTTGTTGGATGCTCTTTTCTTTTTTCTTTTATCTCTGCTTCCTATATTACCAAGTACTTGTATTTTTCCTTGTTTCCTAGCATTCTGATGCTTTCCTGATTTGGCAGTTCTATTCCTGTCGTTGTTTCTTTTTATTACACGTTTTATTATCAGTCCCACGCATTTTTCAATACCACACTCCATTTTTTTTATCCTAGCTGTATGTTCTTATTGTTTCAATCAGTGTTTCCAGTTTTTTTAATTTTTGGCAAATATCTTGGTATTGTTCACATGTTGGAGGTGATTAATCTATTCATGTGTTGTTGTTTTTTTATCTGTAGACCCCTGTTCTCTCCATAAGTATATTATTGAGTAGTATCATTGCTATAACAGATAGTGGTGAGAGTGAGTCACCCATGAAGACGCCTCTTTGAATTTTCATCTCTGCTAAGGTTTGTTCTCCTGCTGCTAATACCACTTTCCAGATTTCCATAGCTTTTGTGATGAAGTATATGACTTTGTCTGATATTTTGTAAGTTTTCTAACGTTCTATTACCCAGGTTTGTGAGATCATATCATAGGTCTTTTTATAATCAATCTATGCCGTGGCTACATTTTTCCGTCTTATTTTGACCCCTTTAAAGGTATGCGGATTTATATATAGTCAGTCATATGTTCCTCTGGTTCCCTTGCGGCATCCTTTCTGTTCTTCTGGAAATAATCTGCCGCATTCAAGTGAGTAATAGTTTTAATTCTCTTACCTGTACGGATCGGAGTTTCTAAATCATCGGTAAATATGTTGTCACTTTATATTTGCTGAGGTTGGTTTCTTTTCGGGGGTCTTTCTTAATATATTAAAATTGTATGTCACTATTTGTATTGCTAGAGTGTTCATTGCTATAACTATTTTTTTTTTTGCATTCAATTCTGTTATTCATATGACTCTTATTATCGTATATAATTATTTTCTTCTTTTTTTTTCAAATCATAATCTGATTTATATCATTTGATTCAAAATATTTTATCTGTTCTAACGATGTAATTTCCATGTTTTTATCTAGAGTAATGTTTTCAGTCTCTATTTGCGAGGTTTTCTTTAACATGACTTTCGCACATTTGTCCAGACCAAATAGCATCCCTGTTTTGTCACTAAATCTTTTTATAGAGCAAGGAAGACATTTTAAATTACCATCATTTTTTGTATATAACTTTAAATCGCCCATCTAGAATAGTGCAGTTAATTTTAGTATTAGTTTCTTATCCATATATATTTTAAGTCCCATGGACAGTGGTGCTAGAATTATACAAAAACAAAAGTCTCCTTGGAAAATTGTATTACTAATTTTCAGATTATTAATTTTTGGCAAGCTTTTTACAGGGATTAATCTAAGGTTAGCATGCCACCTTTATATAATGTATTTTAGGAATGTTATTATAACTGGATATATCTTTGAAATGTTTTGAAATGTTAGAATCCATTCATCGGATATACGACAAAAAGCTTTTTGTTGTCAATCGAGCCATATTTAGATTTTTCTCGTGGGATCAACAATACTCCATGATCATCTTGTTTATGAGGAGCCGATCTTTGCAACCATGTGATTTTCTTTTTGCATCCATTTTGTTGTAAATGGAAGATATTTTTACATTTCATGACTTTGATTATCGTCATCTTTAAAATCGATGTTATTATTCAATACGTTGTGCAAAAGCATGTGACTGATCGGTCTTTTTTTTTCTTTTTCTTTTGCATTTATTGTACCTTTTGTTTTTGGTAGTACTTATTTATGCATTCTGTTGGCTGATCGGGCATTTTTTCAGGTTCTTTAATTATTTCTCAAATAAGTTTCGTCATCAGTTTATGTGCGAAGAACAAGTGGTGAAGCCGAAAGGTAGTTATTTTATCTATTCCAAGTGATTACCATTTATATGAACGTTTAAGTGTATCTATATTTTTCTTATATAAAATCTTCTGTGGTTGATTATTTTAATAAGTGTCTTTTATATTTTTAATCAACCTTGCTTTTTCTATTGCATGATTTCTTATAGTTCCATTTATTACTCAAAAATATTTTAATTCTTCAATATTTACGGTTTTCTTTAAATTTATTGTCTTTTTTCCTATTTTTCAAAAGAATTTTTTGGGCTTGTCTTGAAATATTTTGCTGCATCCAAGGAATTTTGATCGTTTTTTACATCTTCGTATAGGCATGGTCTTTAGTTTTTGTTTTTTTTTAATTTTTGCTTTAACTTACTTTTATTCGAAAGATTTCATCAATTGATGTTATTTCATGTTTTCTTTAAATTTCTCTTGTTTTCTTAGTTTTCACTTTTACACCCTAACACATTACATCAAATTAAGATATTTCATCTTTGTAATTTCCATTTCTTTTAGTATCATTAATTTCCATTTGAGTTGCTTAAGGCAATTTTGCTTATATGCAATGGTTCCTGGGCTTATTACTGATTTTATTTATTTAGTTATTTATTTTTATTATTTAAAAAAAAATCAATTTATCTTTATTAGTTTTTGGAGCCATATTTCTAAAGAATTTTTCGCACGAGGGTGAGCTGATGATTTTTGGGGTTTAAGCGACAGCAAGCCTCTTCAAGTTACCATTACTCTTCTCCGTATTTATAATAATAATTATGATAATAATAATAATAATAATATTTGTAATAATAATAATTACTATTATTAATATTATTGTTTATTTATTCATTAATTTATTTTTGTCTGTTTAGAAATGTTTTATTAGATTTTGTAGTTATATATATATATATATATATATATATATATATATATATATATATATATATATATATATATATACATGAAAATAAATAAGTCCGCAAATGAAATTCAATGTATTATTTTGGGGTCTTAGAAAATAAAACCCTGAAATACTGCACTGAAATTTTGTTGTGGGCATACTTTTCTCTAATATGACTAAGAAGAAAAAATTACACACACACACACACACACACACACACATATATATATATATATATATATATATATATATATATATATATATATATATATATATATCATTGACATAATGCGTTATATTTATCAAAGAAGTCTTTGTAAAATAACGAGATTGAAGCTGTATTTACTAGTTTCTTAGGCAGAAATGAACCATGAAAAATCATTTTTTTCCAAAATATTTCTGTTGCTATTCAACAAACTTATTCAAACGAGTTTTCCATTATCAAAACAGCGAAAAGCTGCTTTTTTGATATAATCTCAAGCTGGCCTATCGTATTACTTTTAATGTCTTCCATCTCATGAAATTCTAACCTTGAAATGATTACTCTATTTAAGAGACCAGAAAAAAGTTGCACAGATCCGGCTATGAGGAATATCGAGGTGCTGTTCAAAATAAATGTATAAAACGAGCTTCATTACATATATATATATATATATATATATATATATATATATATATATATATATATATATATATATATATATATTAAATTGCTAATCACTTGTTGATACAACAATTTAGACGACACCATGTCATTGATTTATCATATAAGTTTCTTAGTGGTTTCCTCTTTTCATTAAGATACAAAATAAAAAAAAAATTATATTCCGAATTTTTACTTATGATCTCAACGCGTATGTAACCATAGCAACACAAACGGCATACCATTCAGAGATTTCTATGAGAGCAATACAGTTTTAATATATATATATATATATATATATATGTGTGTGTGTGTGTGTGTGTGTGTGTGTGTGTGTGTGAGTGTGTGTGTTTGATTAAATAATAAAGACACTTTTTGTCAATATAATTTTATTTAGACGTTTCATGTTTCTGGTTGGAATTGTTGGATGAATTTACAAAAATTGTCCCGAGCGCTTTCGGACCTTTCATAGGCCATCGTCAGGGGTTGCTTGCATGTATAAAGAGGCTTTTAAGGCGTTTTTGAAAGAGTGTTTAGGATTTTTATATAATAAAATAATTACATAAACGCAGAGTTGGATAAAACTGAGACGCTGTTAAATTTTAAAAAACATAACAGACTGCTGCCCAACTACCCCTGACACACATCTAGCTAGCTATCTATATATATATATATATATATATATATATATATATATTATCATCCACAGACTCGACTGTTTCGTTGTATCAATATCAATCAATATGTATCAATATGTATCAAAGTATTTATATATAGATATCCATATCAAAGTATATATATAAAAACGAGTTTTTACTGAATTTAAACAAAAGTTATGTCGATTTTCTAAGTGCTTAATCGTGAAAGTGTGAAATTGTAACAATATGTGTGGAATTGAATTCCATTTTGACTTGCTTTGGGTTAGATTAATGTGGTTTATTTCTAGCGACATAACCACCCATTATGGCAATTCTAATGTGGAAATTTGATAAAATAATTCGCACACAGTCACATATTTTCAAGTAATCTGATGTAATATCATTTATTTATACACAATTATAAGTTTAAAGAAAGCATTCCCATTTAATGTCAGTAATCATTTGTTAGTATATAGATATATGATTTCAGGTTCACTTTCTTTCAGTTTTACTCGGTGGTCAGCTAGACCGGAAAGTCCATAATTTTGCAATATTTCTTTTTTTCTTGGTTGATTATTATAAAGTCTCGTTGTCTGGTCGTGATTAGAGAATCAGTTGGTATGTCAAAATCCCAGCGAAGTTTGTGTGTCATTCTCCACAATAGATATTATTATTATTATTATTTACTCCTTTAGAGTTTTCCACATCTATTATTATTATTATTATTATTATTATTATTATTATTATTATTATCTCCATTAGAGTTTTTCATATAAGCGTTAGCTGATGGTCTCTCACTGGACTTTGAATGACAGCAAGTCTCCTCAAGTCTCCAGGACTCTTCTCAGTATTCTAGCTGTTCTCAAAAATGTTGTCGTTTGGATGGTCTCCACTCGTCTGCCAACTTCCAAGTCCTCCAGACCCTTTAGTAAACCTTTAGTTACTGTACCAAAAGCCCCAATCACAATTGGTATAATTGTCACATTCATGTTCCAGTTTTTCAATTCTCTAGCAAGGTCGAGGTATTATTATTATTATTATTATTATTATTATTTTACTCCTTGAGAGTCTTTCACATCAGCTAACGCAGATGGTTTTCCACAGGAATTTGAGTGACAGCAAGTCTACTCAAGTTTCCAAGACTCTTCTCAGTATTCTGACCGATCTCAACAATGTTGTAGTTCGGACAGTTTTCACCCGTCACGTTATTCCTAAGTCCTCCAGTCCCAGTACCAATCCTTAGGGGAATGTACCAAGAGCACCAATTACACTTTGTATAATCGTCACTTTCATGTTCCAGATTTTTTCCAATCCCAAGCAAGGTCCTTATCCCTCTTTTCGCATTCCTTCAAATTTACTCTGCCGTCAACCGGGACAACCTAGTCCACAATCCTGCAAGTTCTCTCTTTTTTTATTATAAGGAGTGGCCGTCAAGTCGAGATTAGGTTATCCATTTGTATCTCAAAATCCCAGAAGAGTTTCTGCGACTCATTCTGCAGGACAGATAATGGGTTGTGCATATACCATTCGTTTGTTTGTTCAAACTAAAGTTTCTTGCACAATTCCCTATTGATCACCTTGCCCACACAGTCGTGCCTTGTCTTATTTGCTTCACTCGCTTATGTGATTGATCGTTTCGTCTCTTTCACCATATAACCTACAACTGCTATTTTGTTGAGTTAGTCCTTATGGTGTTGTTTTTGCTGCTATTAAAAGAGATTCAGTTTCTCTCTTAAATTTTCCCTTTCTTAGCCTCGTCCTCGTTTTCTCGTGTGAGATGTTGATTGTTAGTCGCATAAAGCATCCAAAGAGTTGTTTATCTTCCCACGTTTGTTTTATGGCTATTGTCGTTCCGCGGGTCTTCGTGTCGTTAGTATTGTATCTAATGTCTGCAATCAGTCTTACTCCGCGCTTTTCTATGTAGTCTTCAAGTCGCTGTATCGACATGTCAACGCTGCTTTCAATGCTGACAAGTCCTCTCCCTCCCTTTCTTCTTGACATATATAGTCTGTCAACATCTTCTCTGGGATGCAACGCCTTATGCATGGGCATTAGTTTTCTTGTTCTCTAGTTCATTTGTTTAAGTTGTCCTCTTGTCCACTTCAAGAATAGCCCCAAGCATCTTACGAGGGGTACAGCCCAGGTATCTATCTCTTTGACAAGGTTCCTGCTATAGAGTTTTGTCTCGAGTAGTTTTCTGGTTCTTCTGAGATTATTAATTTTTTAAATTTTCATTAATTTCCACTTGTTTGACACTTTTCAGTATTCTTACCGATCACAACAATGCTGTAGTTTCGATGGTTTCCTCTTGTCTTTTTATTTCCAAATATTCTAGTCCCTATACCAGTCCCTTGCTGGCCGTACCAAGCGCGCCACTTACTAATAGAATCACTGTCATTTTCATGTTCCAAAGTTTTTTTGATTTTTTTTTTTTGTTGACTATCACTAGGTCTGGTCGTCCGGCCGATATTATCATTTTTCTTGTTATTATCATTAATATTATTATCAATTCAACTCCTTTAAGTGTTTTTCACACCAGCGTTAGCTGATCATTTTACACTGAAGTTTGAGTGACAGCAAGTCTTCTCAAGTCTACAGGATCCTTCTCAATATTCTCGCCAATCTTAATAATACTGTAGACTCGATGGTGTCCACTTCTCCTCTTATTTCATCGTCTTCCATTTCCATTACAATACAAATGGTATCACCATCACCTTCATGTTCTATTGTATTTTTAGTTCTCTAGCAAAGTTTAAGCTGTTATCTCTCTTTTTGCATTCTTTTATTGTTTTTTGCATTCTTTCTATGTTGTCAGCTGGGACGTCAAAGTCCACTATTCGGCAAGTTCTCTTTTATTGACAATTAGGAAACCCAATTTTTTGACATTTTTATCAATCATCATTTTAATTCCGATTAAAGCACGTTCTATTTATCAGCAGAAAAGAAAACAGCATTATTTTTCCGTTTCCTGTTACGATAGTTGATCACTGGCTTTAAAAAAATTATTTGTGCATAACATCTAGTGCATGACCATTAAACCTGTGCTATTATAACTGGAGGATTTAAACGTTATAAATGCTAACAAATGACACCAATATCTTTTCATATAGTTTAAGTGTTACCAAGTTAATCTCTTTGGCTATTATTAGTAAGTGCTATTCTTTAAAGAGGCCTATATACATGGCTTTGTATCAAACTAAGCTTTGTATATGACTAAATGATATTTAAGGTTCGGCTTTAATATTCAGAATTGATTGAATAAATCATTAAAAACAACACATTTTTTAAGCGGCATAAACCCTTCAAATCATCTATTTTATTTTTCTTTATGGCAATTTATAGATTTGTACGAGCAATTTTTGTGAGGATATTATTTTGGACTGTCCCTTGATTTCGAGATTACTAATAGTGTTCAACCGTCGTCGGAGCTTACAATATGCTGGCCCTATCTTTTGCCGCTAAGACCCTTCTCTTAACCCCATACCCCTAAAAGTGGCCTGGGTATAACAAAATTTCATCTGATGGTGACACTCCAGTTCTGGAGATTTGGGAAAAGCTGAATACTCCTTCGCTATCATTACTCCCAAGACCACTCTAACCCAGAGTGGTAGTGTAACATAATTGTTTAAGAGGCCGTCAAAAAGTTTACTACGCAGAAAAAAGAACAAAGTTAAAGTGAATTTTAGAAAACTAGAGAAAATACATTACGAATGTATAACTTTTGAAGGGGCTGCTTAAAAAAACGTACTTTTTATTTTTATCACGGAAATTTCTGCTATGAAACCAGTATTTTGAAATGTCAATGAAAAGAGCTTGTCAAATATCGGAATTAATCAGTCACATACGAAATTTGATAATTGTTTTGAAGAAATAATTTTTTATTGTTGATCTATGAAGCAAAATTTTGACATCCAAAGTATACTGATAAATCAACGAGACTGTTAAAGCTAAATTTAGCTCAGAAATTTGTGTAGAATTTATTACGGGCGTTTGAGATTACATCGAAACCGAAAAATACATGAATTAAACTCAAAAGAAAACCTACTGACTTTGACCAAGTTTGAAGGCAGATGTAAAGTGGCTTTCCTCCGATTCTGAACTCACTGGCCTTGTATGAAACTGTCTGAGTGGAAGATAGAAAAATAAGCTAATACCTGTCGTTCTCTGAAAGAATTGTATCATGCAAAAAGTTGATGAATGATAATTTCTCTAATATGCACTTAACATTATTACTGTTACAAAGCTGTGTTGTTTTGTTCATGATTGTAGATTTTTAAAAACATTTTTCCTTGCGTAATTGTGCAGAGGCGTTTGTCTAACTGCTGAAACGGATATTGGTCGATTCATTGTCTGTATCTAAAATCACAACGTGGGCGGATAGCGAATTATTCCTGGTTATTCAAGAAATTTCGTGGCACAGCAAGACAATGATACAACCCCATGAATAATCCCCGAATCTGGCAACACCCCAGCGCTCTCCGGTCAGATTTGGAGCCGTTTGAACTAGGATACAACAGCTGAATTTACGTAAACATTATTGGATAAAAGTTTTCTGTCACTAAACATTTTATTACGTAGAATTACCATCAATGGCTACACATCTTCACCAGAAAATATACCGCCAATAGACGCTGATACGAATTTACAAACAACTCCATTCGATCTATAATCCGGATGGGAGTACACTGAGGATTATGAATTTATCCAACCCCTCTCTCTCACGAACAGGCCGACACAAATTCAACCTTTAAGCATAATAAAGCAAAGTAAAGTAAAGTTTGTGACCGTAGTCGAGGGCTCTCTTTTCAATAGCTACTACACCAAGGTGTAGGGGAGGGTGCTACTCCTTTCTCTGGATTGCTCCACTTTACCCTCGATACGCACCTTATATTGCCGAGTGTTAAGCAAGGAGGTATCAAGTACCATTTTAAAGTCGTTGGTATGATGCGACATGGGATTGAACCCAGGTCTCCTGGACCAATGGTGAAGACTCTACCCACTAGACCAATAAGCTGGTTTAAGCAGAATAAAGCTGGTTCAAATTTACTGTTTTCTTTCTCCTAAACTAGTTGCTAAACCAAAGATTTAAAAAATATACCTTGCTATCTACCAGTAGCTACATAGAGAATAGATGGATTCATGCCTTTTCTAGGGACATCAGCGTGACGTGAATCGCAAACAGCTACGACTCGAAAGAAAGAAGTAGACCTGAGAGTAATAGCAGCCAAGAGATGACTCCACTCTACCAGAGCTCCAGAACTGGAGCTCTCACCAGGAGGCGCTGTTTAGTTTCATAGCCAGGACACCAGTTATTAGTATGGCGGTCTTAGCTCTCTACAGGGGATACAGTCGATATGACGAGCATGATGGTTTTGCAGACTAATCTAGCCGGCTATTATAAATAAATTCAGTTCTCACAATCTACTTCTTGTATTTGGCCTTGTGTCGAATGGGGTTGAGTAAATATTATCGAACAATCTGGTTCTGGTTTTAAGCTTACAAGTTAACTGGCAACGATCGTTTATATTGTTGCCGCTTAACATAGCTATTTATCCATCTGAGTTTTTCCTTTTTTTATCAATTTATTCATTTTTTAATAGAAACAGCAGTCATGTCCATACTACTATATGGATGCACCACACGTACGCTGACCAAGCACTTGATGGCAATTGCACAACAATGCTAAGCTTCATATTGAAGAAAACCCGGATGCAGCACCCCAAAAAGCAGCAGCAGCAGTACGGTCACCTATCTCCGATCTTTAAAACAATTCAAATCAGACGAACAAGACCTGCAGGACACTAATGAAGAAGTAAGGATGAGCTCATAAACGACGTTCTTCTGTGGACTCCTCCACACGGACGAGCAGGTGTTGGACGTCCGGCTAAAACCTACCTGTGTAAACAGCTCTGTACAGACACAGGATGTAATCTACAGGTCGAGCCGAATGTGATGGACGACAGAGACGAATGGAGAGGGAGAGTCAGGGAAATCCGTGCTCACGGCACGACAAGATGATATATATATATATATATATATATATATATATATATATATATATATATATATATATGAGAGTGTTAGTTATCTGCATATCTAGCCAGTGTCATTTGATTATATCTGTAACATATTGACCCTCGACCGAGCCGTCAATCAAGAGATGCACCTGTGTAAATAAGCGGAAGAACAGCGAAACAGGTGCATCCGGTCGAAAATATCGGAATACCACCTTGACCTGTGGATATGGTAGAATTCGTTGATGGTGGCAGATGCGCACGCCCACCAAAAGCAGGTGTACGTTAAACAATTATATAACCAGGTGCTACAGACGGCTTGGGTGAGTTCGAGTTCCAGTTGCAGTTGGAGTCAGTTGGAAACAAGATCCCGATTGAGAGACAGCGGAAGACGGAGGGCTTTGGGCCCTCAGTGACCCACGGTTGAGCAGCCCAGCCCTAATGCGAAAGAAGTGCTGCTATGGTCAGAAGAACTTTGGGTCAATATGTAGCAGTCTGTCCCCGTCTCCAACTCACCTCTCACACACAACCAACATCAACCCTTTCGAGAATAAAGTGTGAGAGGTATATTTTTATAAAGAAGGGTGTCCGTTCGTTCATTGAAGTTCGTCATTATCGTTGACTATGTTTCCTTTTATATTTGTATTTGTGAATGTATGCAACTATACAACATATCAATTTATCTTAATTTGGCTCGCTAGCTATTTGGTTCTACGACGTATATTACTATCTCGCTGGATAATTGTGCTGTTATACTAGCAATTCAATGAATATTGGTTGGTTACTTTGTATAATGGTATATCAACCTTTGTGAGTTATTTAATACTAAATCTTAACTTGTTAAAGAACAGCAGTGATACTATCTAACCCATAGCAATAAGGATTAGGGAGTCCAGACCTTTCCCGACGGTATTCGTCCGATAGTGAAAGTAAATGCGTGACTGGAGTTCGAACTCGCTTACTTCGAGGCCGCAGTCCATCACTTCATACACTACGTCACGGAGACTTTTTTGTGATGCTGACAAAAGAAAGACTCGGGAAATGCAAAAATGTTGGTAAAAAAACATATATATTCAAGTAACAGAAACAAGATACAAGTGAACCTGGTTAAATAGTAGTTAGTTGATAGGAAGCTGAGAGTCCTGTGGGCAAATTGTATCACACGTGATTGTGTCACGCTGATTGGTGAAGTCCATCTGACGCTCTTGTTGACTTGTATTTATGGAGGAGGGCGAGTCCATTATGTAGGGAGTACAACAGACTTCTTCCTCAATGCATAAGGTTTTTTTTTTTTAAAAAGCATCATTTTTTTTTTTTAGAATTTTTTCCATGAATATAAACTCAACATTGTTTGGAATTGAAAAATATCAAAAGACTATTTTCATCTCGCAGAAAAATTTTTCTTGAGGATATTCAAAACTGCAGCAAACCCAATATAGTCATCCAGCCTTGAACAGAGGTCTGTCATCAATTTTCCGGTAACTAAGAAATGCAAATCCTGTGCAAGTTACAGAAGAATGTATGATGTGTACGGAGAAGCATGTTTAAGGAGAAAAAAATGAATTTAAGCTTACGCTGCTGATTCAAAAAGAAAGTCCATGGAGGGGAAAACACAGTGATTCTCCCGAAAAGAAAAGGTTCCGGGCGACGTAGTCAGTAAAGAGGCTAATACTGACAGTCTTCTGAGACATAAAATTGCTACTGATATCTTTGAAAAGGTGCAAGTATTAATACTTTTGTCTTATTGCCGAAATTCACATTGTTCATTCAATGACCCTTGTATTTATAATCTCTTTAACCCTTTAGCAGGAGTCTTCGTGGCGTAGTGGCTAACGTGCTGGACTGTGACATCGTGATACGCGAATTCGAACTCCAGTCGCACTATTACGTTCCCTAAAGAATTAATATTCTTGGAGAAAATATGAACTCGCGTATACTCCCGGCTATTTGTCAAATAGTACCACTGTTGCTCTTCTACAAAGATGACTTTGGAATTGAATAACCCACGAAGGTTGATATGTCATTAAACTAGGAAACTAAACCAAACCTGTCTCTCTCTGTTTCCTAGTCATAGACTTCTATATGTAGTTGAGTCAAAGTCTTGAAATCGTTTACTTTAGATTATATATATTTTATCTCAAGCTATCAGATTCCGTTCATATCTATCTATTTATCTATCTAAGGGGTTTTCTAATACAGAGACATTTATCTACATAGTATAATTTTTCGCTTTATGTTTCAGTCTTATTACCAAATTTATCATTCTGTGTCTATGTATATAAGCATTTATCTTTCCCAGTCTTCATTATCAATCTATAAATCTATCTATCTCACCACCGGACGCAATTTGATGTCATTCCTTGGTCACCTTCGGACTTTGATCATTTGATCATAAAATTCAAAATTAATAAGCGCTTTTTTCGCTTAGCAAAACCCATCCCCATTTTTTGAAAAACTTCGAGTTTTTATTTAATTGCAAGCATCGTACTACACACCCTTTTTTTTTTTTTTGGCATCGAACAACTCCGAAGAAGAGATAATCATGGCGAAATAATTATTCATGACTCAGTAAGAAACAACTCTCATGACATATCTTGTCGCGTATTTCTATTTCAAAAAGACTGGATTTGATTATTATATGCAGGCAAAGGATTACCTACGAGATCGCGGATATAGTTGTTGCAGCAGTCCACAGTGTGAAGATGAAAGACTACGAAAACAAATAAAAGACCACGACTTCGAACAGAACTGAGAAAACAAAGAATCTTGAAGGTTTGGATCGGTCATACGAAATGTTCTCTGCCCAACTAAGAAGGTAATAACCAAAAGCTATCAACGTATGCGATATTCTACGTCTCTTTCTTTCTTTCTTTCTTTCTTTGTGAGTACGGCACATTTTTTTAATCCCAAAGTCTATCCCTGTATCTTGACTGTAGATTCTAATATATTCTGAATCTTTTTATTCGTAGCAAATATTCTAATACAATCCATATTCACGAGGTAATTTATCTTTTCCAGTAACTTTTTTAGTCTTTTTGCATGTTCTTAGTATACTATTTAGTAGCATCATTGCTATTATAACATGTAGTGGCCATTGAGACTTTTCCTAGAAGACACTTTCTGCTAAGGGTTATCCTCTAGTGAGTTCTACTCTCCAGTTTGCCATAATGAGCTATCTTAAATATTTTAGACATTCAATTATTATCATTATTGCGAGTTTTTAACCAATTTTAACATGTAGTTGTCACTTCATTCCGAATGACAGCAAGTCTACTCAGGTCTCCAGGACTCTCCTGAGTATTTTTGCTAACCTTAACAGTGTCATGGTCTCTATAGTCTCAATTTCACCTTTGATCTCCACTTCCTATAGTTTCTTTTCCAAACCTTTGGAGAACGTCCAAGTGTACTAACTACTACTTGTATCACGATTACCTTCATATTCTACAGGTTTTCAGCTCTCTGGCTCGGTTCAAGCGTTTGTCGATATTTTCCTTTTCTTTTCTCTGTGTTCCGATGATACTGGAAAATCCACTTTTCTTATTGATTAATCCAAGACCTGGTCTTCTGGCTTGGATTGGGTGATTGTTTTTTATCTCAAAATACCAGAGAATTTTATACGTGCCCCTTTCTAGGACGAATTGTGGTTTGTGTAAATCTCATTTTGTTAGTAAGGTCAAATGCTAATCTCTTGGACAATTCTCAGATCAACTGTCCCATCCATTTATGCCCAATCTTGAACTCTTTTTGTACCATTATGCTGCCTTGGTTGAACTTGTGATTAACTGCTTCATATCAGTCGCCACATAACCTACCTTTATTATTCT
>OY757910.1:90827515-90860015 GCA_963585895.1 Sepioteuthis lessoniana | reverse complement strand
ATTCACCAGAATACCCAAATCCTGAGCTACATTTTTTAATTTATAATGCATTTGCAAAATGATTTGAATAAGCATTGACATAATTTTGTGACTATATGCAAAAACAAATAAATAATATAATACAACACTGGGGTCTGCCGGTGGACCTGAACATACTCCGACTGAATCCCCTATTTGGTACTTCTCATTAACATACAAAGTTTCACTCTGACGCTGTGAGGTCGAACTAGTTTGGGTTCGATTGCACTAAAACCACAAAAGATATGGGAAACAGGATTATATAGGACAGAATCTTTCTTGTTGTGACCTAGAATACGTCCAATGCTTCCTCATCAGAGGAGAAGAACCCTCCCCACAAAAATGGTTAATCGGTTGGTTTTGGGTTTTATGACATGTCAACTCTCTTGGGTCATTTAACGCTGAAATACATTTCAAACAATTCAGTTTAATATAAGTATAATTTTTGTTAACAAACAGTTAAATGTCAAAAACAGTTCTATTTCAAAAAATTCAATTAAGCATAAGTACTCAGTTTTAAAAACAGTTCTATTTAAAACAGTTTAGTTTAGCATTAGTTCACGCTTAAGTTCTATTTGACCCATAGATAAAACCCTATTAAGTGTTACCACTTCGGGTCAGAGTGGACCTGAGAACGATGACATTAAAGGGGTAATCCACATTCCCCAAAGCTCCAGCATTACTGAAACCTCACCATCAGATTATTTAGTGTCATATCCAGAACACTAGCTAGGTAGGGGTCTAACTCCTCTACAAAGATGCAGTCGGTGTATTCTGCAGCCCCAGCCGACTGAGCAACCACAAAAATGGTGTCCTGGATATAACACTTAACTGCTTCTGGTGTTTAGGCTCCAGTTTTTAAGATTTTGCGAGTGCGGAGTACGCTCTCTTTGCCTTAACTTCCCGGTCCACTCTGACCCGGTGTGTTAGTCTCGGTTAGAGTCTAATCTGTAGATTAAATCGATCTGTTTTTAAGTCAAAAATGTTAGATAGGAAAGCTTCAAGCCATGTAACTGAATAAATCAGTGTTATAGGAAAGGAATACTTGAAGCCATAATAAACTAAGCCGGCCGACCAGTGTCGAGGGTGACCCGAAGACTCCCTTTTCAATAGATACTACACGAAAGGGTGCTACTTCTTTCCCTAAATTGCTCCACTTGCCCTATACTTTATAATGCTGAGTAGAAAACAAGAAGGCATCAAGTACCATTTTTTGTGTCTTTGATATGATTCGACTTGGTTATTGAACCCCAGTCTGCTAGCCCATTGGCGAATACTCTATCACTGTGCCAATACTGTGTGCAAATTATTTGCATTAAGAATTATACCTAAAGTTTTAATTGCTGGAAAAAGTTATTGTAATTAGAAAGTTGAAAGAATATAACTGAATAACTTAAAACGATATAGCTCTATGCAAATTTTTAGTATTAAAAAGTAATAGTTGAAACCATAGAGTAAAGTTGGTGACTGTAGTCGAGGGCGACCAGAAAGCTCCCTTTTCAATAGCTACAACACCAAGGTGTAGAAGAGGGCGCTACTCCTTTCCCTGGATTGCTCCACTTTACCCTTGATACGTACCTTATATTGCTGAGTGTTAAGCAAAGCGGTATCAAGTACCATTTTTAAAGTCTTTTGTATGATGCGATCTGGGATTGAACCCGGGTCTCCCGGAACTGTATGCAAATAAATGACTATTATCAAATAGGAAGTCTTACTTAATTTTGTATACATTATTAGCAATATTTAAATTTGGTTTTAATTTACTAAGCCTTTGCTTAGATGTGGCACAAGGCCACACTCACTCGTGTAGGTTTGCTAGTCGAGCTTCCTAACCATTACACTACCAGAGGCGCCTTTGGTTTGGTTGTGTTTAATGGAATATCAACCCTCATGAGTTATTTAATACCAATTCTTTATATACCAACTATATATGATTTTAAAGTGAATGTTTTTTAGGTTAGACTATTGGTTTGTATTTTTTTTATTTTATTTCAATCATTGCTATTAAATGATAATAATTTAATTTAATATTTATAATTTTTTCACTTGCAGCTAAATCGTTTCGAGGATAGTAAATGATTGAACAGTTCTATTTGACCCATTGATGGGATTCTAACAGGTACAACAACTCTGGGTCAGATTGGACCGGGGGGTAATTTTATGGGAGGAGTACTGCACATTCCCTATGAGTCTAGCACTGGAGCCTCACCATCAGAGGGCTTTCTGTCGTATACAGGACACTTGATAGTGGAGGATTGACCACATTGCAGACATATAGTTTTCAAATTCTACAGCTCCAACTGATTGGCTGATTAGTATTTGACAGGAATGTTTAAAACTATATATGACTGTCGGCTCACTATCAGCATTTAAATGCTGAGCTATTGAACTTGTATCAGAAAGATACAAGTTCAATAGCTCAGCATTTTAAAAAAACATTCATGCCTAACAACACAATTACGGAAAATTCTCACCGACAACACAACAATATTAGAACATCAAAATAATAAATAAAAAACTACAGATTCTCGAAGCACTATATATTAGAAACATGCAACCGACACTTAATAGAATTAATTTTCAAACCAGTGTTTATGTACTTAAATGTCTTTAGCTACTGACACTAATTATAGAAACCCATTTAAAAGCAAACGCAATAATCTTCAACGGTAAAGACGTTCTTACATAGTGGTAATATGCTAAAACAAAAGTTACATAACTTTTGTAATAGATCCTCCCCTGATGATGGCCCAAAGTCGGGCAGAAAGTACTAGGGAATGCATACAACTATGGACAATACATAAATCAATTCCCCCCCGAATACGATAAAAGTAATACGGGAATTCGAACGGATCCAGAAGAAAATATGTAAACATAAAATGTCTATTATGTTTAATGAAATTTTTATATATATATATATATATATATATATATATATATATCATTACAGTCGTTCATTTAGGAATATATATTATTATAATAAAACATTTAGAAATATATATTATTACTATCAAAATTTTAGAAATATATATTATCCTAATCAAACTTTTTGACATATACATCATTACAATCAAGTATTTATACATATATTTCATTATAATCGATCATCTAGAAAAATATGTTATTATAATCAAACATTTAAAAATATATATCATTACAATAAAACATTTAGAAATATATATCATTGCAATCAAACATTTAGACATATATATTATTACAATCAAACATTTTGACATATATATATCATTACAATGGAATATATAGAAATATATACTATCATAATCAAATATTTAGAAATATATATTATTACAATGAAAATTTAAGAAATATATATTATCATAATCAAACTTTTTACATATACATCAATACAATCAAGCATTTATACATATATATCATTATAATTCGATCATCTAGTAATATATATTATTACAATTAAACATTTAGACATATATATATATATATATATATATATATATATATATATCTTTGCAATTGGACATTTACAAATATATATCATTTTAATAAAATATTAAGAAATATATATATTATTATAATCAAACCTTTAGATATATATATATATTAACATAATCAAACTTTTTGATATATATATATATATATATATATATATATATATATATATCATTACAATCAAACATTTAGACATATACCATTACAATCAAATATTTAGACATATACCATTACAATCGGATATCTAGAAAAATATAATTATAATCAAACATTTAAAAATATATATTATTACAATAAACATATATATATATATATATATATATATATATATATATATATATATATATATATCATTGCAATTGAACATTTAGAAATATATATCATTTTAATGAAACATTAAGAAATATATATTATTACAATCAAACATTTAGAAATATATATTAACATAAACCTATTGATATATTTATCATTACAATCAAACATTTACACATTTATATCATTACAATCAGATATCAAGAAAAATATAAATATAATCAAACATTTAGAAATATATATTATAAAGCATTAAGAAAAATATAATATTACAATCAAACATATAGAAATACATATCATCATAATCAAATATTTAGACTTATACATTATTGTAATCAAACTTTTAGAAATTAATTAAAGTAGTTCATTAAATAAACCATAAAGAGTTGATATACAGTTAAACACATGTTACATAGCCATACATGAATATGTGAAATGTACATAGAATGTTCATAACTCATATGTAGATAACATGGGAATTCTGAAATACAAAAAAAACACTTACGACTTCTTTGTTCAGGTACGAAACTTTTTATTACCTTTCAGTTAAAGGTAATTCGACATTAGGAGAGTGATACACAATTTTTCTATGCTGATTTTCCATTTACCCCCACCACCACCACCACCACCACCACCACCACGAGC
Organism: Sepioteuthis lessoniana; assembly: GCA_963585895.1. Taxonomy (NCBI): domain Eukaryota; kingdom Metazoa; phylum Mollusca; class Cephalopoda; order Myopsida; family Loliginidae; genus Sepioteuthis; species Sepioteuthis lessoniana. Next base: position 90,855,572 of record OY757910.1, on the reverse strand, counting down.
GGCACCCTGCCGCAAATTACTCGTCTGATCTCGGCGAGCCCCGAAAGTCAACCGTCTTCCTCGGACGCTAAAACTCAACTAACTGACTTTTCTCAAATCCTCAAAATCCTCTGCGCACTCTTCCGGTGCATAACGTTATTCCCATCCCCCGGTAATATTTACTATCTGGAATTTTTATTTTGACATCTCTGAATGACACATCCTCCCCGCGCGCTCGCATGAACACCTGCGCTCATGTTGCACCTAACTGACCCATGCACCAAGCGAAAGGTTCTGAGCCTAACTAAACCGAAAGACAAGATATATAAAAAATAAAATCCCTCGGCCATTATATTACACACCTAAACCTATAATACTACAGATACAGTCTGAGACGGACCTATAAAAGCAGATTTGGTTAAAAATTCACTTTCTTTGTAAGTAATAATCAAAGAAATTTCACAGTGATTGTTAGAATGATTGATTTTAACAACATCTCAACCTTTCTCCAGTTATTTCATGCTTATTTGTTAGGGAATTGCTTTCATCATAGTTTGATATTTACAGTTTTTATTGGTTTTGTTTGTTTTTGTTCGATTTATTTGTTGAATGGCATATCAACCTTTGTGGTTTACTTAATGCCAAAACCGTCCTTGTAGAAAAATATAGCGGAGGAGATAAAGGTGTTCATACTTTTTTCAAATTTATTAGCCAAAAAGAGAACATAATAGCTTGGATAGAGTTCGATGTCGCAGTCACTACGCCTCGGAGTCTTCCCTCTACATTTTTTTATGTAGTAGATTCTTTTAAAAAAATTTTTTGTTGGAGTGGACATGACTCTATACATACGAATAATTTTAAAACAGATCTATTTGATACATAGATGGGACTCTTACAGGTTCTACTACTTAGGGTCTGTGTGGATCTAGGAGTAATAGCAATGAAGGGGTGTTCCAGACTCACCCGAGCTCCAGGACGAGAGCCTCACTATAAGATGCTGTTTAGTGCCAGCCTCAGTGCAACTCTTTTCTGGAGAGGGTCTTACGCCTCTTCAGAGGAATTAACTAGTGCATTCTTGGCCCCACAGACAGATGCAATGTAATGTCAGGAATTATAACATGTTTAACTAGTTATAATAAGTCATAATAAAGGTGAATCAACTATGAGACTCAGACAATAGAAGCTCCAGTACTTGAAACAGCATCAAAATTTATTAGGAGCTAGAACTCAAGGTTAACGGAAAAGCATTCACGTTTAAGATGCACTTGTCAAATTGATTGTAAGTTGGCAATGTTAGTCGATGGCGACCCAAAGGCTCCCTTTTCAATAGCTACTACATCGAGGTATAAGGGAAAGCGCTACCCTTTTCTCTGAATTGCTCTACTTTACCCTTGATCCGTACCTTATAATGCTGAGTGTTAAGCAAGGCGGCATCAAGTACCATTTTTTTAATCTTAGGTATAACTCGACCTTGGATTGAACCCCGATCTGATAGACCATTAGTGAACCCAACTCATTCGTCCAATGGCCTAGTCTGGAGAATATTATTTCATTCTTAGAATTTTTAGGCAACTTCTACAAAGTTGTTCGTTTCTTAGAATTATCGATCGAGCACAAAAAACAGAAACACACACACACACACACACACACACACACATATATATATATATATATATATATATATATATAAGTTGTGTCTTCAAGTAAGCAATGATACAAAATGCATGTGGCGTTTTAAAACCCACTTACACTCGAACTGACTGCAAGTTGGCTTACTGTTTTTTTTTTTTTCTTTTTATTGTCAGTCATTGCTGACCGCGTGACCGAAACAGTTTAGTAACGCTGAATAATTAACTTCCATATCTATCCATCATTTTGTTTATCTGGCGAGAATAGTTTCTTTAAATTATCTTAAATTTATCTTCGTCTAATCATCAGACAGTTTTGTCGTTGACTATCTCACAAGCCAGAATGAGATATTTTTTTATATTAATTTATTTAAATCGAGATATTTGGCCAGTTGATCGTTGGTTGGTTTTATGAAATGTCAACTCTTTCTTTTTTGTCTCTTTAATGCCAAAGTTAGTAGTTTATCATTATTGTTTTAATCACTCACTCTTAATACATATAATTTGCACACAGTTGTATGGTTTCAAGTATTCTTATATAGGTTATGTGTGAATATATACCAAACGAACTATCACATAATGACCGAATACAGCAAATTAGCACAGAAAGAGTATAAGAATAGATATTATTTCATAGGCAAGGTGATCCATTGGGAATTGTGCAAGAAACTGAAGTTTGACCATGATAACAAACGGTATAGGCACAACCCAGAATCTGTCCTGGAGAATGACACGCACAAAATCCTCTGGGATTTTGAGATACAAACGGATTACCTAATCCTGGCCAGACGATCAGACATTTGAAAAAAAAGTGAACTTGCCAAATTTTGGACTTTGCTGTACCGGATGACCACAGAGTAAAATTGAAAGAAAGCGAAAAGAAGGATTAGTACCTTTATCTTGCTAGGGAATTGGAAAAACTGTGGAACATAAGTGACGATTATACCAATTGCAATGGGTGCTATTGCTACAGACACCAATGGATTGATACAGAGACTGGAAATAAGAGGACGATTGGAGACCACCCAAACTACAGTACTGTTGAGATCAGCTAGAATACTGAGAAGAATCCTGGAGACTTGAAAAGAATTGCGGTCACTCAAACTCCAGTGAGAAACCATCACGTAACACTCGTGTGAAAAACTCGAAAAGGAACAATAATAATGATAATGGAAATCAGCTTCTTTAAATTTTCTTTGACATATTTTCATCTTTTTTATGGTTCCCAATGTTGTATAGCCGTAATAGAAATATAAGCGGAAATATAATCAAACATAATTTACGATCTTCAATGAACGAACGAACACACTTCTTTATAAAAATATATCTCTCACACTTTATTTTCGAAAGGGCTGATGTTTCTGTGGTGTGTGAGAGATGGGTGGAGCGACATATACTCAGAGAGAGGACTTCTTCTTTCATATCTTCTTCCAGAAGCTAGGGGGTGCCGACACTTGTACCCCTTTGCAAGCTCGTCAGAGACGCCTCTGGTCGGCTGCGTGTCCCTCGCTCGACTGCGATTCTCTGCACTCTCTCTAAATCTGACCGCGTGGTTCTCGTCACGTGGTCTCATTCCGGTTACACACCTGTTCAACCTGAGTGTCCTGAATGTGCTGTCCTGTTTATTTATCACAACGTGACAGCTTGTCAAAGCACACGGGGTCACTAGGAACGAATCGAAAATCCGTGGCATATGTTATATAACACTAATAACTAATGATAATAATGTGTTAAGAATTATACCGTCAATAAAATACTCAGAATCGAATTAATTAGTAAAATGCTTAGAGTTCAACTATTCCTATCAAATAATAATAATAATGTGTCCCAAATTAAAACAATAAGAATATAGAGACAGGATATCGGAATGGAATTTGGCATTGAATAATGGGAAAAGAGAAACAACGCAAGGTAGAGGAAAGCATCAGAACACTTAGAGGGGAGGAACATTACAAATACTAGTGAATGTTGAAAGAGGACACCATCAAAACAAGTAGTGATGAAAAAAAAACCAGAAAAATTTAGAACCTCAGAAAAACGACAAAACATCTTGAAACAAAGTTATTTAGCAGAAATCGCATTAAAAGAATAATGGAGAAAGATGGTACAAAAAAAACTGAAGCACCGTAAGTACCATTTTCCTCCACCAACCACCTCACCCGCCACACAATATATCTACCATCTTTCTCCATTAACCCCCATACTCTTATCCACACGCCTCTACTATCTGTTGATTTTTTTAATGAGAATTAAGAATAGACTCCAACACTCTACATTCATCTTATCAACCACGTATAAGCTACCCTTTTCTACAATAGTATATATATCCCACAACATTAACATGAAACATATTTTCATCATCATGTCGTGCCGCTTGCATGGATATCCCTGACCCTCTCTCGCCACTTTTCCCTATCGTTCATCGCCTCAGGCCGGTCTTCAGAGCTACATCCCGTATCCTCACATAGCTGCTGTATGTATGTTCTAGCTGGTTGTCCTGCTTTTGCTCGGCCATATGTGGAGGTCCATAGGAGTTCATCACTTATGAGCTCGTCTCTGCTTCTCCAGCAGTGTCCTGCGTGTCTGGTTGATCTAACTTGGATAGTTGTCGTGATGGGAGGCAGGTGGCCGTATAGTTGGCGCGTTGTGGGGTGTTGCCGCCAGGACTTATTCAATATTGCTCTCAACATTCTTATGTAGTTGCCGTCTAGTTTCTTCTCCAGCCGTTTTGTTAGCGTCCAAGAGGTGCATCCATACAGCAGTATCGACACGACCGCTGCCTGGAAGAAACTGCGTTTCATTTTATCGGTCAGGTTTGATTTCCATATGATCGATAGTTTAACCATCTTAACCGCCCAACAATTACCCATATCCCTCAAACCTGCTATCTATTTCCTTAATCAATTGCCTTAATTTTATAATGACAACACTTTGCTCTTCTGTCATAATCATCATTGTACATAAACATACTAACTATATTGTAACCCCTTTATTATTTTCTCTACGCACGTACCACCAAAGAGAACTATAGTATATAATATTTACGCACCATTTCATCAGTTTACTATTATTATATCCCAGCCCAATCCCCTTCCCTAAATATCATACCAACATTGTATAATATTGCATTGCAATACAATATACCCTTACTTATACCCATTGTGATTCTGGTCTACCGTATTATAACCGTTTAAATACGCCTACAAATCAAATCTTTATTCATTCCCCTCGACATGCAATGATGATGTTTTGTTCCTTAGCAATAGTCACCTACACATAGAGAAATAAAACAATGTAGCGAAATATTAAGATACACCTAGAAATTCACATATGCTTATACAGCGTGCTGCGTTTGTAAATTCACCTAAACTCATACAAACACACATTAATACGCAACTATAACCCATACACGCATATACACACACCCACACACTCACACACTTACAACCACACGTAAAAAAACGTACAAAATCACAGTGGTTTTTGACTGCATTTTTTGAATTTTCGATTCATTTCATTTTCTTAACTGATGGATGATTGTTGTTTTGCAAAAAACTCCATGAAACCCAGGGGTCGCAGTCTAAATTCCATGAATCAAATATGTATATCTAATATGTATTTATATTCATTATTATCATATAATAGCTCTATCCTAGATATTGAGCACTCTCCATATCATATTGCACTTGGTTCGATACAAACCCACAAAGTGATTTAGTGACAACCAATACTGTTATAATATATATCTATCTATATAAATATATATACATACATACATGTATATATATATATTTATATATATGTATGTATGTTTATAAAACTTAGTTACATAAATCTAATGCCAGTCTGTTCATATGTATTTATCTATCAATCTGTTTATCTATCTATCCATCTATGTTACCACCTATCTATATATCTATCTATCTCGGTTTTTCTCATATAGTTATATATTTATTCTGTTATTACCTATTGGTTTAGCTTGACTGAATCTTATCTATTTAGCTGAGTTCATATATTTATTCATGTTGGTTTGTCTTAGTGTTACATTTCCGATCTTTCCATACCTACGCATATATGCATACATATATCTCCAAAGCGACAGACACACGTCAATGCACACGCATATATGCACACACAGATAACCCCCCCACACACACATGTGCACATGCCTACATATACATATATATATATATATATATATATATATATATATATATATATATGTCTCCGAGTTTTGGGTGAGTTTTTATGGTTTTTCTTCTTCGATTTTATTGTGATGTTCTCATTTTTATTAGTTTTGTTAAAGCCATTCTATAATATATTCATTTATTTATATTTTTTCACAATGTGATTCTCTGCGTACCTTTCCTGTGCACGCATATGGAAGCCAGTTGACAGAGAATTCTAACAATTTGTCTCTCGGCATTCTTGTCGTACTCAACAGTCTTCAAAATTTGAAGCCATTCTCACGCAAGCAATTCCTTTATGCATTTATTATTCGTTTCCGTTTCCTGATTTTGACTGTGGAATCATAAGTAATATAGCATCTGAATTGCTGTATTAAAAGAAAAAGAATGAAATGACAGTTCTGCAGTGCAAAATCATTAAATTTGCATTCTACAGTTATTTAAAATTTTTCAGACATATGATGATAGAAAAAAGAAAAAAAATGAGAAATTTTTAAAAAAATGAAAAAAGAAAAAAAATCAGTTAATACGAGTTGGTTCTGCAAGAAACAATAAAAAGAAAGCAAAATCAAAGAAAAAACTGAAAAAATTAAGTAGACCAAGTCAGAGAGGGTTTAGTACAATGGATCACGAATGTAAATGTGATTGTAATAAAATCAAGAACCCATAGAACAATTCCAAAAAGACTGGAATTGGAAAAGACACTGCGGAAACAGTTGATTAGAGGTAGGATTGAAACCGTCAAGACCAAGTGAAATCAACTAGAATACTAAGCCTTTGAGAGCCAAAAAGACTCTCTGTACTTGGATTTCAGGGAAGTTCACTAATTATGGCCAGTGCAAAAATTTTGTCCGGAGAAATTTGGGACTTTGAGATACAAATTAATCACGAATTCAGACCAGAAGAACTGAATTAATAAGAAAAAATAATCCTCTCATATAGTGGATTTTATGGTGCGAGCAGACCAAAGATTAACGGTGAAAGAGGGTGAAAAGCCAGACAAATATTTGGCCTTGACAAAGAGCTGAAAAAGTTGTGGAACAGAAAAGTGACAGTCATAGAAATCGTTGCTGGAGCTCTTGAAACAGTCCAAAAGAATATGAAAAAAGAGATTCTATGAAATGAAGATTAGATTTGGTTTATTTGTTAAACAGCATATCAACTTCATAGATTATTACATGCCAAAGCTATCTTTGTAGAAGAGTAATGATAATATTTAACCCCTACATGGTGGGAATATAGGGGTTCCATACTTTTCCCAAGGGTAATAAATTGTTCAAAATTGATCATTATAGCGCGACTGAAGTTCGAACTCTACCTCAAGATCAAAGTTCAACACTTTAAAAATTACGCCACCAGGAATCCCACTGAAAATTCGAAGAAGAATTGAAGCCATCCAGACCACAGCAATACTAAAAGAGGCTAAGATACTTGGAGACCAGAGAAGACTTGTTGTCACTCAGAATTCGGTGAAAAACCATCAGTTAGAGCTGGCGTGATAAACTCGCAAGGAATAATAATAATAATAATAATAATAATAATAATAATAATAATAATAATGGGAAGAAAACAACCCTATGGGTGTTTTAAACGACTAATAAACATCTCACACGATAAAACCTGGACATGGCTAAGAAAAGGAAACTTTAAGAGAGAAATCGAATCTCTCCTAATGGCAGCGCAAAACAACGCCCTAAGAACCAATCATATCAAGGCGAGGATAGATAAAACTCTACAAAATAGCAAATGTAGGCTATGTGGAGATAGACGAAACGATCAATCACATAATAAGCGAATGCAGAAAATTTGCACAGAAAAAGTACAAAAATAAACACGACTGGGTGGGCAAGGTGATCCTCTGGAAACTGTACTAGAAATTTAAATTTGACCATACGAACAAATGGTATATGCACAACCCAGCACCTGTCCTAGGAAATGACACGCATAAACTCCTATGGGACTTTGACATATACCTGGATCACTTAATCTTGGCCAGAAAACCAGACTTTATAATGATCAACAAAAAAAAGAGAACTTGCAAAATTGTCGACTTTGCTGTCTCTGCTGACCACAGAATAAAACTGCAAGTATGTGAAAAGAAGAATAAATATTTCGACCTTGCTAGAGAATTGAAAAAAACTATGGAACATGAAAGTGTCGATTGTACCAATTGTGATTGGTGCTTTTGGCACAGTAACTAAAGGATTATTTATGGACCTAGAGGATTTGGAAGTTGGCGGACGAGTGGAGACCTTCCAAACGACAGCATTATTGAAGACGGTCAGAATACTGAGAAGAGTCTAGGAGACTTGAGGAGACTTACTGTCACTCAAACTCCAGTGAAAAACCATCTAAAACCAGAAAAACTTTAAAAGAATATATAATAATAATACAGAGTATAAGACAAGGCACTACTGGGTGGGCAAGTTGATCCACTGGGAATTGTGCAAGAAATTTAAATTTGACCATATAGACAAATGGTATATGCACAACCCAGAATATGTCCTGGAAAATGACCCGCACAAACTCCTTTGGAATTTTGAGATACAAACGGATCACCTAATCTCAGCCAGAAGACCAGACCTTATAATAAACAACAAAAAAGAGAAAATTGCAGGATTGTGGACTTTGCTGTCCCGGCTGATCAGAGAGTACAATTGAAAAAATGCGAAAAGAGGAATAAGTACCCAGACCATGCTAGGAAATTGAAAAAAACTGTGGAACCTGAAAGTGACGATAAAGCCAATTGTAATTAGTGCACTTGATACAGTCAACAAAGAATTGGTAATGGGACTGGAAGACTTGGAAATAGCAGGACAGTTGGAGACTGTCCAATGACACCATTGTTGAGATTGGCCATAATGCTGAGAAGAGTCCAGGAGACTTGAGAAGACTTGCTGTCACTCCAACTCGAGTGGAAATCCACCAGCGTTAGCTGATGGTAAAAACTTTCAAGGGGTAATAATAATAAAGATTATAATGATAAGAACAGCAATGACAATAACAACAAGACAAGAAACAGAACAAGAATAAGAATGTAGTTGAGATTGAAAATGCGCAACAGAATACGAAAACTGATAATGCGCAACAGAAATCAAAAATTAATAATGTACAACAGAAAATGAAAATTGATAATGTGCAACTAATACGAAAATTGATAATTCGCAACAGAATATGAAAACTGATAATGTACAACAGAAAACGAAAATTGATAATGGGAAAAAGAATACGAAAATTGATAATGCGCAACTAAATACGAAAATTGATAATTCGCAACAGAAAATGAAAACTGATAATGGAAAAAAGAATACGAAAATTGATAATGCGCAACTAAATACGAAAATTGATAATTCGCAACAGAATATGAAAATTGATACTGCGCAACAGAAAACGAAAATAGATAATGCACAACTAAATACGAAAATTGATCATTCACAACAAAATACGAAAACTGATAAGGCGCAACAGAAAACGAAAATTGATAATGTGCCACAGAATTCCAATGTTATATTTTGTGGAGACAAATGTAAAGGGTTAATCTCATCATAAGTTAATGAAGCAAAATTGCATGAATAGTGTACACATTTGGCAAAACAAGAGAGGGAAATGATCTACTAAGAATTGTGCATGAGATTAAAATTTCACCGAATTATCAAATGCTATAGGCACAATACAGAATTCGTACAAGTGAATGAAATGAATGAATTTCTCATGGATTTTGAGATACAAACGGATCGTCTAATTCTACCTAAAAGATCAGATCTAATGGTAATTCACAGGAAAATAAACAACTTGGAACCTACTGGATTTTTTAGTTCCGGCTGACCCCAGAATGAAAAGAAAAGAAATCGAATCAGTAATTAGATATTCGGAGATTGAGAAAGAGCTGAAAAGACAGGGAAATATAATGGTGACAGTGATACGAAAAAGCATGGGAAAAAGCTGAAGGAATCGGAAACCAAAGGAAAAATCGAGACCCTCCGAACAACAGAATTGCTAAGATCAGCCAGAATACTGAGAAGGATCCTGGAAACCCTGGGGAGACTTGCTGTCACTCTCCAATGAAAAATCACCCGCTAAGGCTGGTGTAAAAAAATCGAAATGATTAAAATTATGAAGTAGAGGAAGCAGTTGGAGAAAAGACCCTGGCAGAGATCAAAATTCAAGAAGACATCTTAGAATTGTAATATAATGGCCGAGGGATTTCGTTTTATATACCTTGCCTTTCAGTTTAGTTAGGCTGAGAACTTTTGGATTAGCACAGGGGTTAGTTAGGCGCAAACTTGAGCGCAGGTGTTCACGCACGCGTGGGGAGGATGCGTTATTCATAGTCAAAATAAAGCCCCAGATGGGGAAATGGGACCAGGAGGTGTGAATGACGTCACGCACCGGAAGCGTGGGCTAACATTTGAGAAAAAGCAGTGAGTTGAGTTTTTGCCGTCCGAAGAAGAAGGTTGAATTTCGGAGCTTGCCGAGGCCTTGCGGCGGGTGCCGCGCGTGATGGTGGTGGTGGTGGGGGTGCAGATGGAAAAGTCTGCATAGAAAGACTGTTTATCACTCTCCTTATGTCGAAAAACCTTTTAACTCAAACGTAATAAAAAGTTTCATACCTGAACTAAGAAGTCGTAAGTGTTTTTTGTGTTTCGGGATTCCTATATGTTATCTATGTCTGCGTTATGAACATTCTATGTATATTTCATATATTTATGTATGGCTATGTTATACAAGGAGGCTTATAATGCCTATAATTATTTGTTATAACACTGATGCAACTGAATTATAAACTAAAACGTTGATGAAGCTACAGTTTGAAAAAGTCGAAAGAAAAGATTAACTACCTGATCTATATGAATGATCCAAGTTTGAAAAAGAAATAAAATACCTTACATAAACTATTAGAATTTCATGGTATAAGAATGGAATTGAAAACTGAAAAATGCATCATACTTTATGGGACTTATGAAGTGTTTTATTATTTGCGGTGGTCTTGGTCGGTGAATTATTGTCTTTTTCTTGGGATATACTAACTTTCGTATTTGACTCCTTTTTCTTCTTCGTACTAAATTCACTTGTTGTCTTCTTTTGTCGGGGAAAACTGTACGAGAATTAAAGAAAGAGAGAAGGATACGTTTACACTCAAACTGTATTTTGGGGTTTAAGTTTTCCTGAACTAGAAGAAATTGTCGGGTCTCCCAGACAAGGCGTTAAAATATATTACAGAATCATTTCGATAAGTTATAAGTTTAATGGCCTAACGAGTAGAGTTTTCGCCAATGGTCTTGCAGACCAGGGTTCAATCCCAGGTCGACTTATACCAAAGAGCTAAAAATGGTACTTGATGCCTCCCTGTTTAACACTCAGCATTATAAGGAAAGGATCAAGGGTAAAGTGGAGTAATCCAGGGAAGGGAGGAGTGCCCTCCCTTACTCCTCGGTGTAGTGGCTATTGAAAAGGGAGCCTTCGTGTCCCTATCGACTAAGTTTAGCAACTTTATTAATAAGTTTAACGTTCGTTGCGTGTTCGGTGGGTATATTTAGCAGAAGCGGTTACAAGCAGAAAACGCGGCAAACGGCTAGGACCGGGGATCCAGTAGACACGTGCTCTCTTCCAATTAGCAGCAGAGAGAACAGGTCCGTCCTGTTGAAACTAAACGAGGAAGAATTTCTATTCGGCGCCAAGAAGCCCCTCTTTTCGGCATGCACCGATTTTGCTACCAATCAGAAGCCATGTGAGAAATTGTTACTTTTTGATTTTATTATTATTTTATTTATTTTTAATCCATGCAGATTATAAAGAAAAAAGTAAAAAGAGAAACAACTATAGTAAAAAAATACCCAATCAGAAAAGAATCTGAACATTCAAAGAAAAAGGAAACTATTAATACCTTTGTATATTAGAAGCAGATACTATCAAGAAAATGCAGATGAAAAAAACAGTAAGAAATGAAAAAATCAGAACATGAAAACGTATTGAAACCAAATCAGCAGCCGAATTCTTTAAAAAAAAACAAGAATCCGACTGTGAGAAATTAAGAGATACGACACTTTATTCCAAGACTTTACGGGACTTAAATAGAAAATTATGTGAATATAATTCTCCGACAAATACCAGACATTGGTATATTGGTGAGAGTGTTCGACAGCAGCCTGGTAGACGGGGGTTCAATACCAGGTCGAGTCACACCAAAGACTCAAAAAATTGTACTTGATGCCTCCTCTCTTAACACTCCGCATTATAAGATACGGATGTAAGTAAAGTGGTGCAATCAAGCGAAAGGAGCAGCGCCCTCCCCTACACCTTGGTGTAGTAGCTATCGAAAAGGGAGACGTGGGGTCACCGTCGACTATAGTCGCCAACTTTACTTTTTACTTTACTATTCTATAGCTAAACAAGAAAAATTGTTTTTTACCCACTGCATTAATAACACTTTGGGATAAAGAACATTTTAAATCGGACTATACTTTTCGAACTGCCTGTAAAACCCAATCAAGCACTGAATAATACCTTAAGAGTATTTTGCCATGTCGGCTGGGGCTGTAGAATACACCGACTGCATCTCTACAGAGAGGTAAGATTTCCCCGAAGAGTGCCCTTGATATGACACTAAACAATACGATGATTAGGCTCCATTAATGCTGGAGCTTTGAGGAATGCAGAGCACCCCTTCATTACCATTGCTTCCCGGTCCACTCAGGCCTGGAGTGATTGCACCTGAAAGGGTCCAATCTATGGGTCTAATAGAACTAAACTGTGTACTTAAGCTAAACTGAATTGTTTGAAATAGAACTGTTCGTATGTATAAAAATGGATTTACCAATAAATAACCAACAGTGGTTGATATGCCATAAAACTAAAACAAATCTTAAGTGCATGCATAGACGAAAACAGATTATGCATTCATTCATACAAAGATTTGCAGAAATGATAAACTATTTTATAAGGTCACTGGTTACATATCTAAAAACTGTGAAGCGAAGTCAAGATGACTATCTCCTCATCCCAATCGGAGTATAGTTCGTCAGATTGCCGTTAGTGATAGATTAAACACAGAATCGTACATTAAGTCGGAATATACTGACACCAACAAAATGACGGTCGTTTTCCATCGAAAACAAAATAGGCATTAATTTATATAGCAGTACTCATGAATAATTTCTTATAAACTTTCTTGCTAACTACAAAAATATAAAAATCAGTCAAGATTACTATCAACTCATCATTATCTGAGTGTGTATTTATTCAACCCCGCCACCCTATTCAAGATGCGAAATACAGCTGGTTTTCAGTGTTTTCCTTTTACTAGTCTGGTTGCCTAACCATAGCTAAACTACTTTAATCTGCCCTACTATTTACCTATATTTGGAGGAAGAACATATGAATTCATACTTTTCCAAAGGCATGCGCGTGAAGTGAAAAACAAACAGCTTTGCCCAGGGTTTGAACTCGGATTACCACTTCCATTTCCTAAGATGATAACCGTTACACTAAACGCGACTCGTTACTATAAAAGAACTACTCTTTTCGACTGTCGATGCTGAAACGAAGATCTTCGATCTATTCAGGGTGGGGGAGTCCTCATTTCATTGTGGCTAACGTACTGTACTGCGATATCTTAGTAAGTAAGTTCGAACTCCAATTGTGCTATTACGTGCACATTCGTAATAATACGAATGTGCACGAGAAAGAAATGAAATCTCTACTCCCCCCTTCCCAGCTAGGAGTTGAATAGTATCTCAACTTTAGTTCTACAAGAGAGGTTTTAGCATTAGATAACTCACGAAAGTTGATATGCCTTTAAAAACAACCATTTAATAAAGTCTATGGTTAAGTTGAATAAATAAATGTACTAATCACCCTCGTCCTTACTCTCTCTCTCTCTCTCTCTCTCTCTCTCTCTCTCTCTCTCTCCACCCATTCCTATCTTCCATTGCCCCCCGCAGGTCACACAAACGATATCCTGTGTTCACAGAGAGCCGGTGTAAATAAGATCTTGCCGGTCAGACGTCACTATGTAGGGGTCCATCGAAGAATAACACTCATAAGTTCGTCCTTGCTTAAATGACGTCAATTCGAAGATCTGCCAATAACTAAAACCCATTACACTTATTTGAACGAACTTTAGCAATTTTCATGTAATGTTATAGCAACCATTCTACCCACCAGGTGAACTTCGTGGCAACAACAAAGGGTCAACCACGAAGACTCTCGTGATAAGTGCTGGAGATGGTTACACAAAAAAGGTGCCCGTGGTGTAATGGTTATCGTCGTAGGAAATGGACACGGCGACACGAGTTCAAATCCTGGACGAGACTAATTGCATTTCACATAGCACTAATACCCTTGGGAAAGGTATGAATCCAATAATTCTTCCTCCAGCTATGGGTAAATAGTAGGGCAGACTATGTTCTTCAGCCTTGGTGAGGCAACTAATCTAGGAGAAGGAAAACTCTGACTTAAAAATTGATCTTGTGTCATATTTTGCCCAAGCGGAGGGGTTGGGTAAATAGGGTACACAAAAAGCCAATCAGCTAGTTAGTGACCAGCAAAAGACAATTATGAAACCTAGATTTCGGAGTAAGAGAAACTTCTCTCTCTCTCTCCCACTATTCAGATTGGGCTACTGCTTTAGAACAGCGGGATTGATTCAAAAAATATTACGTCACGTCTTCCTTGATTCGAGTCTGGTGTAAAAAGAGGTTGAAATCAAGTAATTAAAGTGAGGAGTATTTTTTTTTAGGTCCACGTGTTTGACTTTTTCGTTTCCTGTGAACTTTTCATCTGTTCGTCATGTCTTGGTCTCCGGCAAATTTCATCGAGACCGAACAAGGCAGCAAATACTCTTTTCGCTTCAAGGTGTTTCACTTCTTTTCAGTAAGCTGGAGCTGAAGAATACACCTACTGCATTTCTTCAGAGGGATAAGACCCTCCTAACCATTGTCCAGGATATGACACTAAGATATCTGATGGCTAGGCTCAAGTAATGCGAGAGTTTTGGGGAATGAGGAGTACCCATTTATTGCCATTACTCACAGGTCCACGCAGGTTCGGAGAGGAAGTATCTGATCGAGTCCTCTCAATGAGTCAAATAGAACTGTTTTACCTTTAAACTGAGTGCAAACAAATTACATGTTAAATCGAATTGTTAGAAATATAATTCTTTAATCATTTAACTGTGTGTTAATAATTGACTGATTTCTTGTTGAATTGATAGTGATACATAGCAATACTTGCTACCATTTAACTATGTGCAAACGAATACAAAGTGTCGAATGGAATAATTGTAATATAATTGTGGAGGGATTTCGTTTTGTATATCTTGCCTTTAGGTTTAGTTAGGATGAGAACCTTTCGCTTACCTGATGGGTTAGCTAGGTGCAACATTAACGCAGGTGTTCACGCGCGCGCGGAGATGATGTGTCATTTAGAGATGTCAAAAGAATTGGAACCAGGGTTTTTGGGTGACGTCACGCACCGAAAGCGTGGGCTGAGATTTGAGAAAAAGCAGAGTTGGGTTCCTGCCTCGGAAGAAGAAGGTTGACTTTCAGAGCTGGGCGAGGCCAGATGACTTTGTGCGCTACGGGCGTCGCGCGTTGGTTGTGTTGAGAGCTGAAGATGTAAAAGCAGTCAGCATAGAAAGATTGTGTCTCTCTCTCCTCATGTCGAAAAACCTTTTAACTCAAAGGTAATAAAAAGTTTCGTACCTTAACCAATTTCGTAAAGTTTCATGTTTTTAGATTCCCTATGTCTATTTCACACATATCCGTATCATGGGTATGTTAGGTAATTAGCTTTAAATAGCAATACTTGCGTGAAAACGTTTAATTGTGCGCAAAAACTGATCTTAAGCCCATTTAAAAATATTTTCAACAAAATATGTTTATAGATCATATATATTTAATATATTTGTGTATAAAGAGTATTTAGCATTAAATAACCTACAGTGGTTCATATGCCATAAACCCAATCAAACCAAAACAAACCTTCGTTACACTTGTAAGCCTAAATTATTATCTTAAAGGGAGCATTTCGTTCCATCATTTATGCAGAAATATCTGCCTTGGCTGATTGAGTGTAATACACTTAGACGCATATATCACACAATAGAGATTTGTAAGCTGTTTTGTTTTTTATATTTTATTGCGAATTAAATTAGGGATAATTTTCACGTTCCGAATGTGCTTATCTGCGCTGGGTATTTTTCTAAAAAAAAAAACCTAAGCTTTGAGTGTTTGCATATGAAAGATACTTCATTATGGCAAATAGAATTTTCCATCTCCACATGATTGATATATTTTTATGCATATTCAAAGATAGATAGACAGATAGATAGAAAGGGTGAGTGACAGAAAGAGAACGAGAGGGAAATAGAAGGAGAGAGAGAGATAGAGAGAGAGAGAGAGAGAGAGAGAGAGAGAGAGAGATGTACTTGCATATATGCACACTTCTCACAAGTATTTGAACAAATAGATAATTTGTTTGCAATCAGTTTATGTTGAGAGTTAAAAAAAACTTTTCTTTCACCAGAATACCTAAATTCTATTGTAATTCACATGAGGTATATATCTAAAAATGTTTGGTTCTTATGGATTTCTATGTATGCTTTTTTTTAATTGAACATTTTAGAAAATAATCACCATTATTTGTATAGATTTTTTCTTTGTTAGATTTTCTCTATAATTCTTAAATACTTTTTCGAATAGATGAACACGATCGAAAAGAACTCACAAATATGGTGCTTACACTCAAAATTATTTTTATTTAGAAGTTGAAATGATTACGATATGCGCTAGCCTCATTTTAGCATCCATCTTTATTTATTATGCCATGTATGACGGTTTCCAAAACTCTATAATAGTATTTTGTTATAAAGGTTGCTCAAATCTAAAATCTTTAAGATTAAAAAATGCTTTCAGTTTTGATATTCTACTGCCGCTCTTACTTTATTCAAGAATATATATATATATATATATATACTAGAACACTCCTAACACACACACACATACACACACACACACACACACACACACACACACAAATATATATATATATATATTTATATTCTAGAAACCTCCTAACACACACACATACACACACACACACACATATATATATATATATATATATATATATATATATATATATATATATACTAGAACACTCCTAACACACACACGCACACACACACACACACACACACACACATATATATATATATATATATACTAGAACACTCCTAACACACACACACATACACACACACACATATATATATATATACTAGAACACTCCTAACACACACACACATACACACACACACATATATATATATACTAGAACACTCCTAACACACACACACACACACACACATATATATATATATATATATATATATATATATATATATATAAATTTAGACTATAGTCAAAAATTTAGTATATAGTTAAAGTTAATATTTAACGATAATCTATTAAATTGGTATAGATATTTTAGCTTAGAAAAATAAGTCTCACCGTTACCGGCATGGGTTTTGGTACATTTCAAAGAAAAAAAGACGACATACTAAATCTAAAATTAACTGTTATTTAACTGTAACTCATATTTTGTCTTCGTCTTAATCTGAAACAGGAAGAGACCGGAACTAACCTTATATGCCATAAAGCTACCACATAGGTGAAATGGTCTTCCTTCCTCCCTCCTATCTGGTTGTATTTGATTTTCATGTTAGATCTCAATGCTCTTAACAGGATGGAAATAAATTTATTATCCTAATGTGACCGGATATTCAGTTTTTCTTGAAAAAATATAATGCAGTCTGGTATATCTATAAATAAAGCGTGTTTACATATCGGTGATAAAACATATATGTTAGGATAATGTTGAGAAAGAGCCAATGGCACTTGGCGGCAGTCATTTTCTTTCCTTCTTAAACATCAAACTTTTTTTCTGGGTCTACGTCATTCTAACTTATACATATAAGTTACGATAACGTAGAGACAGGGTCAATGACATTTAGTGACTGTCAGTTTCTCGTCTATACGACTATTCGACTAGTCACCATGACTGCTGAATTCGATATCTGCACATAGATACACATCTATTATGAACGATACTGAAAACACTTTATTGATAAATATACCAAATTCTATCTATCTATCTATCTATCTATCTATCTATCTATCTATGTTTTATCCGATATCTGCACTTAGATATGATACTATTATGACTGATATTGAACACTCTTTTTCTTTTAGATATCGCAAACTATATATATATATATATATATATATATATATATATATATATATATATAGTTTTTTCTCTCCTTCCCCCCTCTCTCTCTCTCTCTCTCTCTCAAAATATTTTTTTTTGGTGTAATGTATACACGTACCTGAGTATGTGTGCTCGTAAATAAGTTTCTACACAATTAAATAGATCCCTGAGATTCTATCTAAAAAAAAACACGAAATCCCAACTGGGATTCAATTTACGAAGATGTCGGTCGGCTTGCAAATTTATTCAAGCATTAAACAGGGTTGAATTGGATACAGCCAACGTAATGATATAGATTCAATGAAGGGAAAAAAAAACTAAGGAAAAAATGAGAATATATTTTTTAGACCGCTCGTAATTTGAACGATTGTTCCTTACAATAAAAAAAAAAATTCTAACGAGCTTCGAGTTAAAGATGGTATTTATCGATGTTAAATTGATCCTATGTTTGTTGACATTTCATTTAAAATCCTGCAATATGCCGGAAAATTTGAATAATTTTCTAAAAATTGAATAATACATTGGAGCTACTTCAAATTCAATATATAAATTGCCTATTTATTTTTGTTAATATTCAGTTTACTTGTTGAGAGGAAAGAAACCCCGCACCCACCCATTCGAAAATATGGGTATCCTGAGTACAACACTAAATTGCATCTGGTCGTAATGCTCGTGTTCCAGAAGGTCTGGGAACTCTTGAGTACCCTTTAAATGCTGTTACTCCCAGGTCCATATATATATATATATATATATATATATATATTGGCATCCAAAGACATACGGATTTGTTGTAACAGAACTCTTCAGTAAGGCTAAGTCAACTTCAAGCAGGGATCGAAACCAGGCCGACAACTTCAAGCGAAGGAATTTTTCTTATATCATTTTACATGTACGTAATCGGCTACCTGGATTACTTTTAAGAGGAACTATTGCATTTCGAGGTATTTGTCGGCAAATTCCCCTACTAGGGGAGGGGCTGTATATTGCCTTCCACAGACTGTCTGTATTTCAACTTTTCAGTGCAGCTAAACACGCTAGATACTTCAAACTGGGATCGAAACCAAGCTGATTTTACATCTGTCGGAAATCTTACCCACCGTCATTCTCGGAGTATGTGAAGTAATTATTTTACATATAACTTTTTACAAATGCGTTATCGGTTACCTGGAGTGCTCAATTACAGAGAAGAGATATTGCATTTCAGCATATGTAGCAGCCAGCAAATTCTCCACTAAAGAGCGCAACCCACATTGGGGAGCCTATACTGTCATCTTGCAGACAGATTGTTTCGTTGTATCACAACGCTTCAGTATAGCTAGACCTGGGAGATGCTTGAAGCTGAGATCGAAACCTGGCAGACTTTACATCAGTCCATATGACAGTCTGTGGAATTTTTCTTCCAATTATATGAATTTGCTCCGTATAAAATTTATATATTAATTATCTAAAATTGAGCACTTCTGGAGATTTTTAAGAATCCTTTCATATATTCTCGAATCGAATCATTCCCAACTCACCTTCTTTGGAGATATACAACTCTAAGATTTTGCTTTTGTGGCAGGCTTAGAACTTTTTCTTCTCCCCTCTCAAGGAATAATATATTAGGTTAGACTGATATTTGTCAGTGAAGCTTAGAATACACTGACAATATCAACTACTGATAAACACATACGAGAGAGGGTTAACAAGGTCAGAGGTTGAAAAGTTCATAAGATGACGTCATATCTACAGTTGATGAATCTTTTGGTAAATGAGATACAAGCAGTGCAACACCGATGAAAGAAGTGTGTTACCCGCAAAAAGAACTTTGGTAAAAAAAAAAAACATCATTTTGTCACATTTTATTATAATATATTGGTCTACTTGTTAACTTTTCTGTCGACTGTCGTAAATATATACCTATATATATATGTATGTGTGTGTGTGTGTGTGTGTGTGTGTGTGTGTGTGTGTGTGTGTGTGTGTGAAAAATTATCGTTGTAGGTCCAAATAGAGAAAATATATTACAAAATGAATCGGTCCATGAAGAGATTCAAACCTTTTTTAAGAATTATTCATTTTTACATACGTTTATGTTTCCAGCTTGTTGCTTTCGTCAAAGAACATAGGTGGCACATGTTCATATGAATGAGGTACTCAATGAGACTCGAATTCACTCTTGTTTGTTAGTAAAATGCTTTTCAGGTTTTGTATGGGTTTATATAGAGGTCACTCCTCTCTTTACGTTTCTCAGAATGTGTCTATTTTGTCAATTTTTAACCCCAGTTAGTCTTTTATATTTGATATGTAATAAAGTTTTTGTTGTCAGTAGGAATGTTTCCTTGTAGTTATCAATTTTTTAACTGTTTTCCAGTAGTTTCGCTATTTGATAAGAGTCAGATTTTTTTTGGTGAATAAAAGTTTTTAAAATAGATTTTAAAAGTCTTGTTATGCTATAAAAGAAGTGACAACTAATTGACTGGTAATGTAACATATCTATTCATGGTATGACAATTATTTTTTGCATTCGAGTATCTTAAACGGAACATATTTTCATCTCTACTGTCGTAAATACCTGGCAGTAAGCTGTATAACTGGAAAATACTTGTTAAGCACGGGAAAGTTTCTTTGTTTCTTTGTTATGGCATAACAACCTTTGTAGGTTATTTAATCCAGAATCTATTTTCATACAAATAAACAGTTCTATTTCAATCAATTCACTTCAGTGTAAGTACAGTTTCAATATCAGAACAGTTCTATTTATACCAATTCAATTTAGCATTAGTACGCAGTTTACATGTCAAAACATCTCTATTTCAAGCAGTTCAGAGTGGACCTGTGAGCAATGGTAATGAAGTGGTACTGCCCATTTCTCAAAGCTCCAGCATTACTGGAACCTCACTGTCAGATGGTTTAGTTTCTTATCCAGGACACTCGTTGGGGTGGGTCTTACCCCTCTACAGAGGCGCAGCCGGTGTATTCTACAGGCCCAGCCAACTGGCCAAGTACGGGAAAAGTATTTTAATATTTTCCGCAACTGTTTTTGTCAGATATTTAGCTTAAGTATTTGTTTATTTATGTGTCAACCTATATTAGCACATCCATTTTCAAAGCGATATTTTGAGAATGGTTTATTTGATGTTAAAGCCATTTGGGCCGTTGTTTGGAGATGTTTTATCCATTCATCTTCGTGTAATTCTAGGACCATTATTAATTCTATATTTATCTTCAGTTTCTCTCAACGTTTTACAATATCGGACGTTTTTCTTCTCTTTCCTACTTTTAAATCTGTCTTAAACAGTTTTTTTTATATCCCTTGTGTATTATGGGAAGACTTGCCTCTTTGCGTAAGAAATTCAAAAAATTTCGCCCGTTCTATTAATTTTCTGTTATAATGCAAAAATATTGTTCATCTAATAGGTCCTACTTAATATCGTCGGATCTTCTTTTTTTTTTTTTTTTTGTATTTTTATATATTTTGAAAAAAGTCGTGGGTGTTTTTTTTTTTCTCAGTTTTTCCTCCCTTCCTTCGCACTTACGCCACGCCGTAATTTCTAGCATTGTTCGATGAATATTATATATTTATGTGTTATTCATTAATTTTATTTGTATCTTTTATCTGAATATGGTATTTCTTTCAAATAAGTGAAGCTTTTAGTAATGAAGCTGACTTGAAGCTGGGGCATGATAATGATTTATTTTAGGGTTTTATGTTGCTCAACAAGAGAGTATTTGAGAACTTTCCAGATTTAATATAATCGTTTTCATAACGATTTTTTTCATTCTGTATACGCGCATGGAAATAAGTATGCACACCATACATCGATACACGTACACACATATGATAAGAGCCGATATATTTTTGATAAATTTGGGAACGCTAGTTACACCACTCAAATTCGAAACAGAAGACTACAAGCTAAAGTGGCATTTTTAAAGCTCTTTTGTTTCATTTACAAACTTAGATGCCCTGACGAAGGTCTAAAAACCGAAACTTTTAACGCTGGCAAATATTTCTACAAATGAAATCATGCTCTGAAGTCTTTGTCTTTGTTCATCCATATACATTTCCATATATATATATTTGAATATATATGTATTGTAAAAAAATAAAATATATATATATATATGTGTGTGTGTGTATATATATATGGAAACGTATATGGATGAACAAAGACAAAGACTTCAGAGCATGATTTCATTTGTAAAAATATTTGCCAGCGTTAAAAGTTTCGGTTTTTAGACCTTCGTCAGTGTGTCTAAGTTTCTAAATGTAACAAAAGAGCTTTAAAAATGCCACTTTAGCTTTAAGAAGGCATGTTTTGTTTAACATGATAGAACACTTTTTATTTATAATTTTCGATTGTATTTTCTCAAGTTGTTTTTTTTTTCCGTATTTCAGGGTCAAGTTGGCATTGAAATTGTCCCATGTTTTTTCCAAGCGCTTTCAATCATACTTTAGTCGTATTTTGGGTGCTGGCTCTTTAGTTTAAGTATTTTTTTTAATTGATTTGTAGTGTTCTTTTTTTAATTTTTGAATTGAGTATTAGCGTTCCTTTTTATTTTTTAAAAACATTTTCGACGTATTGTTTTTTAAAAAAAGTTTTTGGCATTTTGTTTTAAAATGTTCTATTTGGGTGGTTAGGTTTTGTAGAGTTTTTTTTTGTTTTTGTTTTTGTTTGATAAATATATCCATATATCTAGTTTGGCGAGATCTATCGGATCGGTTGGTGATATTAGTTATTAAAGATATTTAATAAGTTGGAGTCTGTGTTACATGCTATTTTGTTTATGTTTGTTTTTCATTTCATATATATATATATATATATATATATTAGTACAATTTAATAGAGACTCAAACTCGGATAAGTCGTCATAATAAATTTATTTCGCCGGAGAATATTATTGCTATACTCTCCGTCTCGTCAGATGACTCTTTACATGCTCCCTTCCTGTCGCAAAGTAGCGAATGTGGATTTACAGTTCGTATTCAGAAGATAAAATAAGGTAATTAAAAAATAAAAATGAAATAAAATAAAATAAAAATCAGAAAATAAAGATAAAAATAGATTTATTATGACGACTTAACCGAGTATGAGTCCCCATTAAATTGTACTATATACGCTCTGAATGTGAATTATGTTATACCCTAGAGAATAAATAGGGAACTAACAATAGCCATATATATATATATATATCAGTTGCAGGATTCTGTCTCTGCTTACAGGATTCCATTTCTTATCAGCATGTGTTACCAGTTTGAATTTTTCCGTTTTAACTAGAACAATCTATAAAATTGTTTGAATTGCTTTCAACTTCAGCGTCCTTGCAGTGTCATCCCGTCAGTTACTTAAAATGTAACATCGTTGAAGTAGATATTTTTCTCTATTCTGAAATCCGTTTGGTTGTTGGGAAATCTGTGGATTTAGAACCGTAAAATAAGATACCAGTCAGCTATCTCTTACAATAGGAGTAATGGCGATACGCAGTCAATACAGAATATGTGAAGAACTTTGATCCCCCTTGTCCTAAAATTAACTTGACACTTTCTATTGCATTTCATCGAAAAAAATTTATTTTCGTTCTCCTTCATTTATTCGTTCACTTATTTAAAAATAAAAAATTGGCAAGCATGCGTATTTCAATTTTAATTTTATTTTATTTATTTATCTATTTATTTATTTATCTATTCATTGATTTTGTTTTTTGGTTGGTTTCTTTTTTTTTTTTTTTTTTTTTTTTTTTTTTTTTTTTTTTTTTTTTTTTGTGTATAAAATTTGAATCTGCTCCAGACTGCAAATAATTATATTTCTGCATGAAGCTTGCTCCTTCCAAGAAATAAATCATCACCAAAGAAAACAAAACTCTAGAACTTAATAAAAACACACTAATTGTGCAATATAATGCGCTCGTTCGAGCTACTTTTTTTTTCTTTTCTACAGTTTTCCAGCCTAATTTAAAGCGTTCCTTTTTAGTATTTTTTCTGTTATACCAATCTGCAGAGGGATAGAGAAAGAACGTTCTCTAAACGAATAGCAGTCCAAAAGCGGCCTAACTGGATTAATGAGGTAAGTAAAGTATATAGTCGAAAACAAAGATGCCTAGTTATTCATTAAATCATATCAGGCGCAAAAGATCTCTTTCAGAAATAAGAGAGAAGCCATTTTACTTTTTTTTCCAAGTTAGACATTTAATAAGGCCTTTCTATATCTATTTGATCGATCGATTTCCAGTCAAATGGAGAAAAATATGAAGAGAAAATTAAGAGAAAAAAAATCATTGCCATCATCGTTTCAGTTTTGGCAGGTTTAAGATAGAAAGGATTTTACAAGTATAGATACTCATAAAACCACGAATAAACGGTTGTTTTCTTTTTGATAATAATAAAGTTAAAGTTATTGTATCTAAAAAAATATTTTCCTTACATATTAAACTTGCATTGAGTGAATTACAACCAGGGTAGCCCAAAATAAACTGTCAGTGGGGCTTAGAAGTTACTTACTCTATATCTTGTTAAAAAAGGTGTCCGTGATATGACACTAAACTAAATCTTGTGATGAGACAGACCCCAGGTCTCAAGCTGTATAGTTTGTGGAGCACCTCTTCATTGCCATAACTCCCAAGCCCACTCTGACTCATAGTGGTTTTAGTTGTTAGTCTCTTTTATGGGTCAAATAAGTTGTAAAGTAAAGTTCACGATCGTAGTCGAGGGTGACCTGAAGGCTCCCTTTTCAATAGCTACCACACCTCGGTGCTGGGGAGAGCGCTACTCCTTTCGCCAATGGTCCGGCAAACCAGGTTTCAATCCCAGGTCGAATCATACCAAAGACTCAAAAAATGGTGTATGAGGTAAGGATTAAGGGTAAAGTAGAGCAATCCAGGGAATGGATCAGTGCCCTCCTCTACACCTCGGTGTAGTAGCTATGGAAAAGTGAGCCTTCGGTTCACCTTCGACTAAGATCGCCAACTTCATTTACTTTAGATGTGTTTACCAACTATTTTTATTTGTTTGGGATACTTAAATATTATATAACTATAAATTATTTACATTTTTCGGACTATTGTCCTCATCTTTGTTGCCATGTTTATCACAACGTTTCGGCCGTTGTACTTCCCGGCCTTCTTCAGGAGGTTGGAATGTCGCTTACGAGGGTAGACTGTTCTAGTTTCACGAGCCACGTTTAATGGATGTCAGTTATCAGTTATGTCCTGTTAATTTCCCCTCTGAAAGTTCTCCATTGCTTTCATCGGGTATTGAACTCACACTCTTTGAGCATGTCATTGGATCTAACCCACGCTTTTATCAACTGTGCCATGTTTCTTTGAAGACACACGGCACAGGGTAAATTATTTGTATCAAGAATAGTTACTGGAAGCTATAATTGATTTTGAAGGATTATTATTTTTAATAATTATTTCATTGAATGTTTTGCATAAAAATTATTACGGAATTTGATTGTTATACTAAAATTGTTTTCGAAAGCACGACGCTAAATTACATATTCTATATTCAATAATTTTGCATATTTCTATTATTCTGATATTATTCCAATAACTTCAGCTCTGCGAAGAAATGCTTTTAGGTTGTTTTTTTTTTTTTGTGACTATTCAAGAGATATTAAAGAATTGAAGAATTCCCAAAAGATCGTGTGAGATTCTGTAAATATTCAGACACTATAAGCTCTTCCGTCTTTAGATGCATACATTTAGATTCAGTCATGCAAATTAATGTCGGTACTAATGAATATGTATGAATACATATACGTCCAGGCGGAACGAAGATGTGTGTATGTGTATGTACAAAGATACGTGAGTATAGTATGGTTTGGTTTGGTTTGTTTGGTTTTATGGCATATCAACCTTTGTAGGTTATTTAACGCCAAATCCATTTTTATGTAAATAATCTGTTCCATTTAAAACAATTCAGTTTAGCATAAGTACACAGTTTAATGGTCAAAAATATTTCCATTTCTAACTATTCAAGCAGTTGTATGTAACAATTCGGTTAAGTGTAGATACAGTTTTAATGTCGAAAAACAGTTCTATTTCAAACTATTCAAGCAGTTACATGTAATAATTCAGTTAAGTGTAAATACAGTTTTAATGTCGAAAAACAGTTCTATTATAAAAAAATTCAGTTAAGCATAAGCACGCAGTTTAAGTGTAAGTACGGTTTTATTGTCAAAAACGTTTCTATTTCAAGCAATTCGTTTACTCAATTCATTTTAGCATAAGTATGCTGTTAGTTCTATTTAAACCATAGATAGGGCCCTATCAGGTGATACCACTCCGGGCCAGAGTGGACCTGGGAGCAATGGCAATAAAGGGGTACTCCGCATTCCCCAAAGCTCCAGCATTGCTGGAACCTCACCATCAGATTGTTTAGTGTCATATCCAGGACACCCGTTGGTGGGGTCTTACCCCTCTGCAGAGAAACAGTCGGTGTATTCTACAGCCCCAGCCGACTGGGCAAGTGAGTATAGTAGGTGAGTATAGTACGTGTATAATGTTATCAAATGTTTGCCAAACTTTGGAGGTGAAAGGGGCGTTGGTTAAATGGCATATTAACCTTTGTGGGTTATTTAATGCCAAACCATCTTAGCAGAAGAATAATAGTGATTCTATTTAACCTACGGCTGAGTGTATTAGGTGGTCATATATTTCCCAAGGGTATTTGTCCAAAAATTAAGGTAATAGCATTACTGTAGTTCGAACGCGCTTACAACATTTTCACAGTCCAGCACGTTGGTTACTACACTACGTGGACTTCACCAAGACCCTTTAAAGTTAAGAAATAAAGTAGAATTAGAAGGATTTCCCCGAAATTAAAATAGAGTGAAAGGATGATTTTATTTCTATCATAAACTCAAGCCATCGATGCCAGCAAAAATCACAGGATAAGAAACAAGAACCTAATTTGTTTTAATGTCTTTGGCACTTGGCTGGTTGAAAAGGAAAAGTTCCTGTTCCTAAAGGCATCCATATTGAAACCCATATATTCAGATAGTTTGGTCATGACCAGTTTAAATCAGAATAATCTTGGGACCAGTTGATGTGTTATCAGAGCCACTGGCTCGAAGTCCCCTTCTCAATCTGAGAGTGAAAAAGAGCAGCTCGAGGTCAAGATCATCTACCCCGTCTGATATGAACGTATCACAAAGATAATGGTTTACTTTTTTAAAAAATAAAAGCAAAATAATCCATCGATTGACAGTCCGTACAGTCTCACCAGTTTAATCACTCCCTCACACGTTGAAGGCGCCTTTGGTGGTGTAATGGTTAGCAAGCTCAACTAGAAAACCTACACAAGTGAGTTCGTGTCTCATTGGGTGCCCCTTTCATATGGCCTTGTACCACATCTAAGCAAAAAGCTTAGTAAATTACCACTCCCTCACACGTTGAAGGCGCCTTTGGTGGTGTAATGGTTAGCAAGCTCAACTAGAAAACCTACACAAGTGAGTTCGTGTCTCATTGGGTGCCCCTTTCATATGGCCTTGTACCACATCTAAGCAAAAAGCTTAGTAAATTACCACTCCCTCGCACGTTGTGTTTGTTTTCTGAAGAAAGAGAGTCGCCGGTGTTGGTTGAAACTGCAGAAACCACGGGCCAGTTCCACGTATATTCAGAGAGTTGGTTGGGGCATGCACAGTTCGAGTCAAGGCAGTTAAGAAGCAGTTGGCATTTATTGAGAAATAAGGCTACAAGCACCAAGCTGGTTGGAGGTGACTGTGGTGTAGTCGTTATCGCCATAGGAAATGAACACGGCGATACGAGTTCAAATCCTGGACGATACTGATTGCATTTCACATAGCACTAATACCCTTGGGAAAGGTATGAATCCAATTATTCTCCCTCCAGCTATGGGTAAATAGTAGGACAGACTAGGTTCTTCAGCCTTGGTTAGGCAACTAGTCTAGGAGAAGGAAAACTCTGAATTCAAACCTGTTAAACTCCGCTTAAAAATTGACCTTGTGTCATATCCTGCCCGAGCGGAGGGGTTGGTAAATAGTACAA
>OY757910.1:89907515-90067515 GCA_963585895.1 Sepioteuthis lessoniana | reverse complement strand
AGGAGTCTTACCCCTCTGTAGAGAAGCAGTCGATGTATTCTGCAGTCCTAGCCGACTGGGTCAAATTGAGCAATTAACGTGATTCACTGACAAAAAAAAAACCCTAGTTGGGTTGACATACCATTAAAAGCAATCAATCAGTCATAGCCATTTTTAATCCCTCACGCCAGATTACTGAAGTTATGCGTGAATATCTTCTGAGATTTTATTGCTGTGGTTTACTCAACCTATATTTGCTTCTTTATTGCAGGTATACAGGGCTTCCAAAGCCACATCGATGAAAATGGCGACGCCTTGGGAAACTACTCGATATTAGCATGGAAAGAAAGCACATCTTCAAACGGAACAGACAATTTTACGATGCACCCCGTTGGATCTTTTACGATCGACCCAAGTCAATCACTTCCGGTGAGTAGATAAAACCTTTCTGTTTTCGTGTTTTGTTTTTTGTTTGTTTTCTAAAGTGTTATTCTATTTTAGGATGTTTTAAAACGTTAATGTTTTCATATTACAGGGAGCTTTCTAAAAAATATTAACAACTTCATGTGAATACCTTTATGGTATAATTTCAAACAATCTCTATATTTTCACCGTCTCAGTCAACACATACTTCTAATCTCCCTCAAGTAATTAAAAAATGTTTATATTTTTATAAGAGTATGTTGGCAAAGATTCCAATGTGAGAACAGGAAATGGTAAAAAGGGGGAGATTTAAAAATCATAAAATCATAAAATTACTCTAATAGAAATTTGGACATTTTTTGAAATACCCTGTATTACAATGTGCGTTATAAACCTGTGATAGGTATTATTGGATATGTGCAAATAGGTGGCAGTAAGCATTTTAAAAAAACTAAAGACTAAATTCACTGTTAAAAACTGTTTTTGCTGGTGACTTTAGTACACCCCTGATATTAAACAATGAGTCAAAAATGCTTCTTCACTCTAACTATATATATATATATATATAAAATTAACTTAAATCGTGAGTCGGAAATCTTCTACTAAAGTTTCACGTTATCGGATCATCAGGAAGCCTAACTCCAACTGGAGTTGGAGTTAGGCTTCCTAATGATCCGATAAGATGAAACTTTAGTAGATTTCCGACTAGCCATTTAAGTTAATTCTATAATTGGCTCCACTCGTGTTGAGCACTCTTGTAATTGTAGCATTGCAGGATTCGCGGAAGGTTTTAGTTTTCTTTTGACCAATTGACTGCGTATCCCTTGATTTTTTTCAAGGGTTGGCCTTTTCTTTCTTTTTGACCTATTATTTTTTCTTTTTCCCCCGGGCGGTGATTCGAGATACTTTTATCTCTTGTTCCTGGCGGGAATTTTTCTTTCTTTTCTTTTCTTTTTTCTGGTACCGCGAATGCTGGTATATATTAGATTAGTAAATATATATATATATATATATATAAAGAGAGAGAGAGAGTGGGGGAGAGAGAGTGGGGGAGAGAAAGAAAGAGAGAGAAAGAAATATATACTGCATATTTCAAAAGAATTGATATAATTTTGTTATCTAATAAGTTAAGCAGTTCTTCTTCAAATGATCTTAATTTTTAAGAGCAGAAACAATTCAACTATCTATGTTTAATGTTTTTTTTCTTATCAGGTGTATAAATACCATTACCTGGAAAACCAAATGTGTTTAAACATAGAGTTTTGAGTTTTTTTGTTTTCGAGCTATTCAGTTTAGCATAAGTACGCAGTTTACATGACAAAACAGTTCTATTTTAAACAATTCAGTTTAGCATGAGTACGCAGTTTACATGTCAAAACAGTTCTATTTTAAACAATTCAGTTTAGCATAAGTACGCAGTTTACATGTCAAAACAGTTCTATTTTAAACAATTCAGTTTAGCATAAGTACGCAGTTTACATGTCAAAACAGTTATATTTTAAACAATTCAGTTTAGCATGAGTACGCAGTTTACATGTCAAAACAGTTCTATTTTAAACAATTCAGTTTAGCATAAGTACGCAGTTTACATGTCAAAACAGTTCTATTTTAAACAATTCAGTTTAGCATAAGTACGCAGTTTACATGTCAAAACAGTTCTATTTTAAACAATTCAGTTTAGCATGAATACGCTGTTTAAATGCAAAAAGCAAGTACATTCAAGAAACCAGGGTTTAGTTCTATTTAACCCAGAGAGAGGACCCTTATCAGGTCCTACCACTCCGGGCCAGAAGGGATCTGGGAGCGATAGCAATAAAGGGGTACTCTGCATTCCCAAAGCTCCAGCATTACTGGAACCTCACCATCATATTGTTTTGTGTCATAACCAGGACAATCATTTAGGGGTTCTTACCCCTCTTCAGAGAAGCAATCGGTGTATTCTACAGCCCCAGCCGATCGGGTAAAAATTCAAATAAACGAATAGATAATAATGTGTTGATATGCCCTTTCCTGAAGATTAAATGATGGAGGTCGGAAACCAGCTGACTAATGTGATATCTTAAATTCCCATAATAACATGACATCAGATCACATCTGTCCTTGAGATAAGACACGCAGAGTAAATAGTTGAATATTATAAAATTATATACGAATATTAATGATAGAAAAAAGGAGTAAATAAAACAATTAAAGACCCTTTCTTTCTTTCTTTCTTTCGGGCGCTTCAGTAACATCGCGAGCAAATAATATTGGATTGCTTATAGATAAGTTATCAAAAAAAAAAAAAAACAGCAGCGTAAAGAAAAACGAGTTGACAGTGAGCTAGGTATAGCACGATATCCATATCCTTGTGAAAATGTGTGAGTAGACCGATCTAATTTGCCGTGAACAGTGAAAGGGTTAAAATCATTCCTCACAAATTTTACCCCTGTTTTCCTTTAATACATACCCCATACAATATAGAGCAGGTATGTGAAATATGCAACTTTTTACTTGCATAACTGCGACCCGCACAAAAGAAACCCTTTTTTCATTTAACGGCCAAAATTACTGTTATTCAATACATAAAATATAATATTTAAAGAAATAAACCCATTTTTTTTGTTTTTTGTTGGTTTTTTGTTGGTTTTTTTTTTTGTTGTTTTTTTTTTTTTTACATTTTGATTCAATCATAGCGTACTAGACTCGAAGAAAGTTTTATATTGTAGAAAAGGGACAGTACTCGAGGTCAGTTCTAAACATTCATTGATTCAATGAGATAAGACCATTTTAGTATTAATTTGAGTTTGAGAAAGCTACTACTGATACCTGTGTTGTCGGTTTAAGAAATTCAAAGTCCTTTGATTTATTTCTTATTCAATTGAAGTAAGTAATTAATTTATTTAAAGTAAGTATATTATTCAACAGACATGCAGGACACTGCTGGAGAAGCAGGGACGAACTCATAAGAGATGTACTCTTATGGACCCCCACACATGGCCGTGCAAAAGCAGGACGACCAGCACGAACATACATTCAGCAGCTATGTGAGGATACGGGATGTTGTCCTGAAGACCTACCTAGGCCGATGAACGATAGGGAGGAGTGGCGAGAGAGGGTCAGGGATATCCGTGTTACCAGCGCGATATGATGATGATGATGATATTATTCAATCCATTTTAATTGACTACATTCCATTGGCCTAATGAGTAGAATGTTCGCCTGTGGTCCATGAGACTGAAGTTCAATCCCAGACTCAAAAGACTCAATATTGGTACTTGATGCAACCTTGCTTAACACTCAGCATTATAAGGTAAGGTTTTAAGGGTAAAGTGGAGCAGTCCTGGAAATAGAGTAGCGCCCTCCTCTACACCTGGGTGTAATAGCGATCAAAAAGGGGGCCTTCGGGTCACCCTCAATTAAGATCGTCAACTTTACTTACTTACATTATTTTTTACGCAGATTGTAAAATTAAGTTTTGGGGTCTGTAATTCACTCTGCAAAAAAGGGATTTTTGTAAGAGTCTTGGTCCTTGTTACTTGGAAGTCGGAATTACACAATCATTTCAGCCTGGCATACCAAAGATTGACAGTAAAATGAGGTGTCAAGCCTCAGGACAAAACACTAAAAATGATTGTCTAGTAGTAAATAAATTGTCAATTATGTACTGTTATAATTTTCTACAATGTATTTGCTTTATATAAATTTTCGCAAATGTCTTTGGTTCATTATATAATATGCACAATTAGTTGCTGTGTGTGGCCCTCATAACAACGCATATGGGATCCGCGAGGCTCTCAGCGGATCTTCAGTTTGACAAGGTAGATTTAGAGAATTTCTGCACAATCGAAATAAAAACGTGTCTTGGGAAGGAAAAAACTTTGTATTTAAAAAAAAACAAAAAACTAGCGAATTTGTCGCGCTAGGCATTGCAAGTGACTTATATTGAGTAGTACATATTTGCTTTTATATATATGTACCCAACCCTTCCGTACGAGCAGGATGCGACATAAATTCAATTTTAAGCGGAGTTTAACAGGTCTGAATTCAGAGTTTTCCTTCTCCTTGACAGGTTGCCATACCCACGTTTATACCTTTTCTAATGGTATTAACTCTATGTGAAATGCAAAAAATTTAGTCTAAGATTTGAACTCGGGTCAGATAGAAATGCTTGAAACCATTTAACTGTTTGAAAAGAAAGAGATCAGGTTCTTTTAAAAATATTATCAACAAAATATTTTCAAATCATATACATTTAATACACGTGTATAAAAAGGATTTGTTATAAAATAACCTCCAATGGTTGATATGCCATAAAACCAAACCAAACCAAACCAAATCCAATATGTTTAATACATATGTATAAAGAGGATTTGGCATTAAATAAGCTATAATGGTTGATATGCCTTAAAACGGAACCAATCAACACTGATGTCTCTCTCCAATTAAAAACATATTTCTCAACGAAATCTAACCCAAAACTTAACCCTAAACGAACAACATAAATTGATTGTAACTTTTTTCCAAGACAAAATTGTAACTTTTATTCTTTTCCGTGTCTTTATTACCTGCAACGGCTTACCCATCAAAGATCTGTGCAGCCTAATCGCTGATCTAGGGGAAAAAATAGGAATTTAGCCGTAGGCTCGACTCTTTCTTTTCTTATCAGTTTCCGTTTTTAATTAAATATGAAGAAATTTGATCATTTGTATTAATTACATACAAAGAATTAAATTTCGCTGAAGGGTGATTTTTTTCTAAATCATCGTCATTTACATTCAAATGTCACCCAAAATCATGAATCATTATTAAACCCTTCGGCAGGTCTTTCGTTCTAATATAATTCATTTATTTTTCCATGAATATAAAATCATATCATGAAACTAAATATTTATTCTCCAATATTTTGAAGAATATCGCTGACAAATTTATAAAGTTCAGTTAGACACAACTTTTAATTACAGTCTACACTTTTTAATTGCTCGACTAAAGATTTTTCGAATACTTCTATAATGATTAATAATTGAAGATGATTGCTTTTACAGCATGTAAATTCGAAATCAGTCTTTTATTGCAAGTAATTATATAATTTCAAATATCTAATAATAATCTTTCGGAAATAATTACAGCCTCAAGTCCTGATTCTTAATACAAATAATTTCCACACTATTATATACTTTCAAGTATCGAGCGTCAAGAAAGGAAGGAGGCAGAGGACGTGCCAGCATTGAAGATAGCGTTGATGCATAGATTCAACGACTTGAAGACTACATAGAAAAACGCAGAGGAAGCCTGATTACAGCCACTAAAAACAATAATGACAGCACGAGGACCAACAGAACGGAAATAACCAGAAAACAAAAGGGACGTTTTAAGCGACTAACAAGCGACATCTTACACGAGAAAGCATGGACGTGGCTAAGAGAGGGAAATCTTAAGTGAGAAAATGAATCTCTTCTAATAGTAACAAAAAAACAACACCATAAGGACAAATCATATGAAAACGAGAATAGATTAGACTCAACAAAACAGCAGATGTAGGTAATGAAGTGTAAGAGACGAGATGATCAATCACATAATAAGTGAATGCCGTAAATTAGCACAGAAAGAGAATAAGACTAGACACGACTGCGTGGGCAAGGCGATCCACAGGAAATTGTGCAAGCAATTTAAATTTGACTTTGCGAACAAATGGTATATGTGTAACCCACAATCTGCCCTGGAGAATGAGACGCACAAACTTCTCTGGAATTTTGAAATACGGACGGATCACTTGATCTCAGCCAGACGACCAGACCTCATAATAATCAACCAAAAAAAGACAATTTGCAGAATTATGGACTTTTCTGTTCCAGAGAACTACAGATTAAAATTGAAAAAAAAGCAAAAAATAAATAAATAAGTACCTCGACCTTGCTTGAGAGTTGAAAAAGCTATGGAACACGAAGGTGACGGTTATACCAATTCTAATTGGTTCTCTTTGTACAGTCACCGAAGGATTGGTACTGGGACAGGAGGACTTAGAAATAACAGGACGTGTGGAGACTGTCCAGACTACATCATTATTGAAATCGGCCAGAATACTGTGAAGAGTCCTGGAGACTTGAGGAGACTTGCTGTCACTGCTGTGAAAGACCATCAGCTAACGCTGATGAGAAAAATTCTCAAGGAGCAAAATAATAGTAATAAGCCTCTAGAAACTATTCTTAATACAAATAATTTTCTCGCGATTATATTGTTTCAACTATAGAATTATAATACAAGTACTACAACTAATAATAATAATCATTTGGATATAATTACAGCCTCAAGTAACTATTCTTAAAACAATTAATTTTCATACTTTTATATGGTTTTAAGTATTCCTTTCAAATACAAAAAAAATTTCAAAATCTTTTCGTGCTAGTAATATTGTTTGACGGATTTTATTTGATTTTTTTTTTTTTTTTTTTTTTGGTGGAGAATTTTCATCAGCAAGGTCATTATTTACTTCATGTGCCATTATTATGAACTCTTCCAGCAAAATTTTAAAATTTTCCTTCGTTTTTATTCTTCAATATACTCTATTTTCATTCATCTTTTTATTCTTTTTTTCACTATTTTTCTTTCTTTTTATTTCTTCATTATACTCTGTTTTCATTCATCTTTTTTATTTTTTTTTAAATTTTCCCTCGTTTTTATTCCTCATCATACACTCTTTTTATTCTTTTTATTCTTTTTTCCACTATTTTTCTTTCTTTTTTATTCTCCATTATACTCTGTTTTCATTCATCTTTTTTTATTCTTTTATTTTGACTCTGCGTTAATGAAAATTGTATTTAAACCAATGACAGTGTAAACTAAAGACTACTTATGCCAAACTGAATTGTTAGAAATTAAGAGAAACCATTTAACAGCGTGCAAAAGAAAAACGAGCCCCGGCTCGTTTAGATTTTTATAATGACCAAAAATCTTATATTTAATAAATGTAAGTAAGTAAAGTTAGCGACCATAGTCGAGGGTGACCCGAAGGCTCCCTTTTCGATAGCTACTACACCAAGGTGTAGGGGAGGGCGCTACTCCATTCCCTGGATTGTTCCACTTTACCCTTGAACCGTACCTTATAATGCTGAGTGTTAAGCAAGGTGGTATCAAGTTCCATTTTTAAAGTCTTTGGTATGACTCGACCTGGGATTGAACCCAGGTCTCCCGGGCCATTGGCGAACACTATTAAATGACCCATAATGGTAGATATGCAACAAAACAAAACAAAACAAAACTCAATCAACATTATCAATCAGGAAAATAAAATGCCTTAAAAGTTATTGCGGTGAAATAATTATTGCTGATGATTCGAGTCCAACAAAAGTAAAGGACAAATGACTTGTTCTAAAAAGAATTTTTAATTGCTTTGAAATAGATAGACTGGAGAGAATAACTCAAACAAGAAGTGCTCGAAAAGGCCAAGCCCCAGAGTCGCTACGAATCGATCCATAACTTCTCAGATTCTGACTATTCGTCGAAACATTGAAGGAATACGTCAAAAATCTTAAGGCAACCCTCTTATTTGTAGATTTCCCTTGACATTTAGTTCCATGTACAGAGAAAAGATGAAATAAATACTTCGAATGTATCGTTTTTCAAAAGCAACTGTCATATCTATAATGATGATTTTCACCCGTGGGCTACACTGAATACTTTGACATTGTCACGAGAGTCTTGCCAGCAGATACATCTGCACCATTTTTATTTATAATCTGCTTAGACTACGTGCTACGAATGTCAATAGAGCTAAAAAAAAAAAAAAGAAAATAATCACAGAGTAAAAAGAAAACAATAGGCAAATGATATCAATTAGAAACTATTACTGATGCTGTCTATGCGGATGACCATGGGCTTCTTAAAAATACATCTGTTCAACTCGAA
Organism: Sepioteuthis lessoniana; assembly: GCA_963585895.1. NCBI lineage: Eukaryota > Metazoa > Mollusca > Cephalopoda > Myopsida > Loliginidae > Sepioteuthis > Sepioteuthis lessoniana. Next base: position 90,059,229 of record OY757910.1, on the reverse strand, counting down.
TCTCAGCTGCATAACCTGGAGCAGGTAGGAAGATGAATTGGTTTTTATGTGGATATAACCGACTTCACGCGCTTTAAACAAGACAGAGCCATCTCCGCTTTAAATGACAGGTCTCTGAAATCCGTAAATCCATGATTCGTCATATAAAAACAATAGGAATATACACATAGGTCACACATGGACTTCTATCGATAGGTTATCGGTCACATGGAAATCTGTTCTATCTCATGAAAAAAAACGGGGTTTCTTCCACGCAGTAGTCATGTCAGTACTACTGTATGGCTGTACCATTTGTACTCTAACGAAATACTTGGGGAAAAAATTAGATCAGAACTGCCAAGAGATGTTACGTGCTCTTTTGGAAAATCCTGGATATTACACCTTTCAAAATAACCATATTTACCTAACCCCTCCGCTCTGGTAGGATATGACACCAGGTCAATTTTTTAAGCGGAGTTTAACAGGTTTGAATTCAGAGTTTTCCTTCTCCTAGACTAGTTGCATCACCAAGGCTAAAGAACCTAGTCTGCCCTACTATTTACCCATAGCTGGAGGGAGAATAATTGGATTCACACCTTTCCCAAGGGTATTAGTGCTATGTGAAATGCAATCAGTCTCGTCCATGATTTGAACCCGAGTCGCCGTGTCCATTTCCTACGACGATAACCATTACACCACTGGCACCTTTCAAAATAACTGCTGTACGGCCACGTATCTCCCATTATACACATCATCCCAGTAAGAAAAGCAAGGACGAATCTACAAATGGCGTTCTCTTATAACCTCCGACACAGAGACTCGCCAATATTGATAGACTAGCAAAAACTTAGATTCAACAGCTTTGTAAGGATAGTGGATTCCGTCTAAAGGACTTAAGAGGAGTGATGGCCAATCGGGAGATCTGGTAAAAAAAGAGTCAAGGCAATCATATATGGGTTAAATAGTACCACTATTATCCCTCTTGAAGGATGGATTTGGCATTAAATAACCCGAGAAGGTTGATATGCCATTAACAAACAAACCTACTAAGAGTGTTAGATGATAAGGACAGATGGCGAGAGAGAGTCAGGCAAGTTCGTGCTGTCTCGTACAGTATAGTATTGTACAGTATATTAAATATAACTTCCCATAAAGTTGGCTTTATCTGGAAGAGTTTCTTGTGGATATCATTATTCCAGCGTTGTTACCATTTTGCGTTTAGGAATTTATTGATTTTGGGTTTCATGTCACTATATGGAATCCTGAATTGTTGGGGGTCAAGTCTAAGGCCGATTTGGCTGCCGAGCCTGCTTTTTCATTTCCTCTCACTCTAATATGGCTTGGGATAAAGTGTCACTTCACCACTTAAATGAAACGTTTTATAAAGGAGCTGCTAAAACTGCGATATCATATCCAATAAAATATGACACATATTTCTATTGCTTTGGTAGGGGTGTTAGATATAGACTTGAAGATCACTTTCACGTGCCAAATCAATTGCATGGGTGGCAAAACAGAAAATGGACCCCTGTTGCCTAAAGTAAACAGGACGCAGATACTCCAGTGGAAATACCGCGGATATTGCGTGATAGGAATTCTAGAAGGGCCGGCCGCTGGAAGCCGAAAAAAAACGGGAAGTAAACCTGTTTTCTAAAATAAACAGGACGCAGGTACCCCAGACAGGCGAAAATATGGCATAGGTTGCATGCTAAAAGGAGTCGTGTCCACATACCACAAGGACTGCTGGGGCGTCCGGTAAATTATTGATGTGGACCCAATTTGGGACCACGAAAAGATAACTCGGAACACGGTATCAGTTTAAGGATACATTGAAGTAACAAGATACAGAGAAAAGTGGTGGCGTAATCTAGGCTTACTTGTCAGTCGAATATCCAGTCTCCACGACCGGCTGACCATTCACCCCAAACGCCGAGAGTACTTGGCTTTCGATTAATATAGGATTTGGAAGAGTCCATCAATGGGTATGTAACGGTCCCATAACAATTATATAAACCAGAGAATATTTCGACCCAGGAGAACGAAGCAGAAAGGCAGAGAATTTTCACAGAAAAAACACAACCTCACCCCTGTGTGTGTGTGTGTGTGTGTGTGTGTGTGTGTGTGTGTGTGTGTGTGTGTGTGTGATCCATATCCGACCCCACCTCTCTCTCTCTCTCTCTCTCTCTCTCTCTCTACCCATACGTACATTTCGGATAATAAAAGGAAAAGAAAGAAGCAGATTATATTTTTGTACATCAGCGTTATTGTATTTCTCTGCTATAAAACAGTGGGGGGTCTGCTTCAGGTGAACATATGATAACATGCAAAATGGTAAAAATTATTACGTGTGATATAATGAATGTAAAATTATCCTAATAATCATTAAAGGACTCATTAAAATCTAACGAGACATTCAAAGCGCAAACAATCGATTGCTTTGCTAATGTCTTTCCGCTCCTTACACCGCCATCTTTTGCAATAAGTACGCGCTTTGTTTACAATTTAGAAGATCAGATCAAAGGAAAATTGCCGCTTCGTGTAATGATAATTGACTAAATGAGCTGCAAGACGTATGCATTAATGGCTGCGGCAAAATGCTTAAATTAAAAGACGATGATGGCTAAGAGTTGGCAGGTGTTTCGTTGGTTTATGTTTGTGTAGTGCTTTTATAGGATAAGCATATAAATATTTGTTCATATACGAGCAGGCTTGTAATTGTTGGTGTAAACACAGATACAGAAATATGGACATGGGTGGTTAGAATGAAAAAAAGAATAAGCGAGATAGATAAAAAGAAAGATAGATAGAATGAGTCGGAATCAGATATATAGAAAAAGCCAAGCCAGATTTTTAAGAAATAGATTGATAGATAGATAGATAGATAGATAGATATTGCCCAGTCGGCTGGGGCTGTAGAATACACTGACAGGGTAAGACCCCCCCCATGGAGTGTCCTGGATATGACACTAAACAGTCTGATGGTGAGGTCCCAGTAATGCTGGGGCCTTGGGGGATACGGAGCAGCCCTTCATTGCCATTGCTCCCAGGACCATTCTGGCCCGGTGTGGTAGCACCAAATAGGGCCCTATCTATGGGTTAAATAGAACTAACGGCATACTTATGCTAAACTGAATTGTTTGATTAAACTGAATAGCTTGAAGTAGAAATGTTTTTGACAATTAAACCGTACTTACATTTAAACTGCATGCTTATGATAAACTGAATTATTTGAAATTGAACTGTTTTTGACATTGAAACTGTACTTACACTAAACTGAATTGTTATATATAACTGTTTGAATAGTTTGAAATAGAAATATTTTTGACAATAAAACTGTGTACTTATGCTAAACTGAATTGTTTTAAATAGAACTGATTATTTACATAAATATGAATTTGACGTGAAATAACTTAAAAAGGTTGATATGCCATAAAACCCATTAAACCAAACCAAAATAGATAGATAGATAGATAGATAGATAGATAGATAGATAGATTCTAAATCAGATATATAAAAAGAACTGAGCTAAATAGATGGAGAGAAAATAGAAATTGGATAGAGAGAGAGGGGGAGGGGGAGAGAGGGAGAGAGAGAGTCTAAATAAGATATACAGGAAAAAACTGAGCCAAGTTGATTGAAAGAAAATGGAGATAGATAGATAGATAGATAGATAGATAGATAGATAGATAGATAGATAGATAGATAGATAGATAGATAGATATTTGATCAGTTTGTATAAAAATACGCCGCCCATCTTATGGCGCTGGGTAACTTCGACAGTTATCGTATATAGAAAGAAACTGAGCCAAATTGATCAAAAGAAAATAGAAACAGATAGAACGATAGAGAAAACAATGGTTAGTAATTTGAAAGATAATGAAGAAGAAAGAAAGAAAGAAAGAAAGAAAGAAAGAAAGATTCTGAATCAGATAGATATATACAAAGATCCAAATAGAAAGAAAAACTGAACGAATTAAATATATTCAACATAATAGATAGATAGATAGATATGAACAGTATGAGATTTAACTAATACAAACAAACAATAGCTCATTAGTATAAAAATATATTGTATCAGTCGGAAGAAAGTGCAGCACCAAGACTGATCTTTAGTAAACCTGTTATGAATACCATTATTCGAAAATTTGACGAATAAATTAAATACGTATTTTATTATGTGAATAAAACCTACAACAGCTTTAACCACAAAGCATACTTATAGATATATTCGAAGATCTGGTGAATTTCGTAAAAATGCCTACACGCATATTTATGTCTGTGAGTATATATATATATATATATATATATGCATTATTTGATGTGATAATTATTGCACTTCGTATTTGTTAAATTACCTTTGATTATGGAATTAGTTGATTAGAAAATGGCAAAAGTTATTTAAATACAGCAAAGTTTTAATAACCTCTACTTTTAATTCCAGAGTTTCTCTTATTGCCAAGAAATATACATCTAATACACAATTTTCCTTGCCAGAAACGCCTAATTATAATTGGTCTGTCTATTGATACTAATGGTCAATTATCGATACATACATGCACACACTTGCATATATATTGCATGAAATCACACACAAATGAACACATCGCTCGTCAAAAACAAGCAACGATAAGGCAAGATTTAACTTAATTGAGATTAAAGATAACATGTTTACGCCGTTGTTGACAATGATCTACCTGTGTTTTTTCTTCCTTCAAATGAAACATTATTAAGATACTGACCATTTATATAACGCGGGTTAGTCGTCTGTGGCCTAGTGGGTAATGTGTTGGACTGTGACATCAGAGTAAGCGAGTTCGAACTCCAATCGAACCCTTACGTTCAATTATAGACATACTCTGGCCAAAGGCATGAACTTCTTTATTCCCAGAGCTATGGGTTAAATAGAACCACTATTATTCTTCTACACGAATGGCTTTGGCATGAAATACTCCACTGAGGTTTATATACCCTTAAACAAAGAAACTACACCAACCTTTACTGCGACATGCGCAATGGCAGTCATTTGGAATATGTCCTATAAAAAATGCATCCGTTGAGCTAGAGACATCAAATCAATGTTTTTTTTAATCATTTTTATATCAGCTTCCAAGACATGCAATCTATTTTTCATTTTCTTATTTCAATAATAAATCATTATCATATTAATGGGTTGCATCTATTTTTTAGACAGTTTTGTATGATTTTGTCTCCAAATAAATAGTGACGCAAAATAGTTTTCCTTTCTTGTCTAATGTATTGTGATCAAGGATTAGTAATTGTTATAATATACTATTTCAAATCTAAAACGAAAAATAAAACAACATTATTATTGATAAAGCTATTTGCAGTCACAAGGGTCCCATGTATATTGAGACAGCTTTTATAACCCGTGAAAGCATACGGCATATCTAGAACCATATAATAATATAAGGGTGAGTAAAGAGTTATGCAATATTTTCGTATGTGCAAATTTACTACTCGTATATCACGTGACCGAAGAAGATATCCACTGTGATTGGTAGTATTGTGATAGTTGGTGCGCTGACACGTTATGCATTGCTTCAAACCATGTGAACATGAACATACACCATAGTCTTATTCAGTAACTTATGCTTTAGGAGTTAAATCTAGGCTATAACGGGTGAAAAGCCACCAAAAACATTTGTTTTACAAAAGGTAAAGGCGAAGTTGATCACAATATAGGAAGCAGATGGTTTTAAGAAATTTTACTCCAGTTATAGAAATCTCGACGATCACGCAACGTTAGGCCTAAAAAGTGGGGATTTCAAAGGCGTGCTCCAAGCCATAGAGGCAAATCCATCGAGTACAATTCGGGCGAGCTTTGTATTTCACAGGCTTATGTGGTTCATCTCCTTCCCGACTTTAAGGAAATATTAAAGGATGAAATTCGCAATATAAAAGAATTTTAGTGAGAGAATAAAATTTTATATGAAGTAATAACACTAAAGCCAGATTTAGTATTTAACTGAGTAATGTTTTTAGGGGGCTTTAGTGTGCAATATTAAACGGTAAGTTCAAACGGTAGGTTCCGCGGCTTTCTAGTTCGGATACTGATTCGAAACGATAACACAGACAATAAATTTTTTAAAAGGAATTTTATGCAAACAAGAAAGAAAGGGATAGAAAAGATAAAGTGTTGCAAATTTTAGTGCAATTTGCAGGAACTTATCTGAAAGAGTGTCCGGGAAAAAAGTTCTTTGAATTTGAGTATTTTTTTTTTTTTTTGTCTTTTTAGTTTGGCGAAATGTTTCAGTTTTCATTTAATTTCGAATCTTCTTTTCATCAGAATTCTCAGTTGAATCTTCTTTCAGTTGTTTAACTTGGTAAAATTTCTGTAGTCGACCTTCGTTTAATTTTACTTTTATTTCTTGGGAAGCTTCTTGCCTGTTTGAACTTATCGGCTATTCAAGAAGCGAGTGACGAAACCCATCTGCTGTCTATTTTTTCCTGCCTTCCAGTTTGGTCCTCGAATTCGTACTTTCGCTTGATTTTGGGGGGTTTTTTTCTAGGGAAGCTTCTTGCCCGTTTAAAATATTTATCGGCAATTCAAGAAGCGAGTGACGAAACCCATCTACTGGCTAATTCAACAGCTTAACAGACTAGTTGGTCAACGAAGCGACCTCACTAACTTGAATAAGTGTGAGCCTAAACAACGCGCTCGAAAAGGGAACAAACGAGAAATGACCAAGCATTTCCTCTTTTTTCGAAGTACTGAGTGCCCACAATAAAAAGACTTAGAGGAAACTGATGCTCGATTCATGCAAGATGCTCTAAAAGCAGTCTGAATCATTCCATACGTTTCTGTGGCGTTTTTTCCAAGTTTAAAACACAATTTTATTGCATGTTCTTCAAAGTCCAGATTGCATTTTTGAAATTCACCAGCTGTGACAATCAGGCTTTAGTAGGGTGTATTCCAATTCCTGCTGTAGCTGTTAATTTGAACCTGAAATCATAAAAATTGGCCAGTCATCTCAGAAGATGTATAGCAATAACATACCGAATTTTTAAGAGTCTACAACAATCTTAAATGCCTGTACAAAAAAGTCTGGAAACTTATTGAAGGCACCACGTAAAGTGAATGGCTTGAAACAGAACTTTATTTGTGTGATAAACCGGACTGATTGAAATAGAACTATTTTTTACATTGAAATTGTACTTACTCCAAACTGAATTGTTTGAAGTAGAATAGTTTTGAAATTTAACTGTGAGTAAACAAAAAACTATACTTATACTAAACTGAATTGTTTAAAATAAAAATGTTTGACTAAACTGAATAGTTTGAAATAGAAACGTTTTCGACTATTAAACTGTGTCCTTATGCTAAATTTAACTGTTTGAAATAGAACTGTTTATTTGTATAAAAATGGATTTAGCATTAAATAACCTACAATGGTTGATATACCATAAATCCGAAACAAACAAACCAAACAAAAAATATACTAAACTGAATAGTTTGAAATAAAACTGTTTATTTGAATAAAAATGTATTTGGCATTAAAGAACCTAAAATTATTGATATGCCATAAAATAAAATAAAATAAAACCAATCCGTCGGTACGATTTGGTTTAAAAACTGGATTGGAGAGATGGGCTTAGAATCTGCTGGTACCTCCAGAGCTGGCGTGATCTGCAAGAATCTGGCTAGGTAGAATTCACGGGGGACGTACGGGGTGGTGGACGGTGCCAAAGTAAGGTCCAAGGTGACACACATCCCTTCTCAGTGAGTAAGTCCAGTCCTCGAAACTTTGAGTTTAATTTTTCTTTCTTCCTTTGTTTTTTTGTGATACCGCCTCTAACTCTGCGCAATAAACCCATCGCAGGATCACACAATGTACTAAACGTGAAGTCACACAATGTAGTAAACGTGGAGTCACACAATGCCATGAACGAGCAGATTCACAGAACCGAGGCATGTCGTCACATCGAACGCAGTATTCATTTATCTAACCCTGTCGGTCGGGCTTACAGTAGCTTCTTGCTGAATATATCTGCAGAAAGGTAAGACATCTTAACAAAAGGGTGTCCTCAGTATAACAGTAAAGCACATCTGGTGATTTGACGTCAGTTCTTGAGATCAGGGAAGCGTCGAGCATCCCTTCATTGCTATTACTCTCAGGTCCACTTTGACGCTGAGTGGTTGTAACTGTTAAATTCTCATCATCATCAAGGTGTGTTATCCGCATCTATCGGTCATCACACTTGGGAAGTCTTCTACAAAACATCCAGCGTTCGCAGTTTTGACCGGTTACTAACAATGGCGTGTCCATATGTAGGAGTCTATTGGTGAATTTCGCTTATAAACTCGTCCTTATTTCTTCAACATTGCCCGGCATGTCTTGCTTGACTTTCTTGTATGGTTTACGAGATGGCTGTATAGCTGCTGTTGTGTAGGAGTTTATTCAAAAGAACACACAGCATCATTAAGTAGTTCTCATTTAGCGTTTTCGCCAAGCGTTTCAAGAGACTCCAACTGGTGCAACCATACAACAGTACTGACACTGCTACTCGTTAGAAGAATATCCGTTTTGCTTGAACAAAGAGATAAGATTTCCATATGCAGTCTACGCTTGACTGTGGGTATTTTAACATAGCTATCAGTAAATGAGATACTACTACCGAGGAATTCACTCTGATGATTACAAAAATTATTATATAACGTATATATATATATATATATATATATATATACGTGCGTGCGTGCGTGCGTGCGTATTTACCAATCCCTCCGCTCGGTTAGGATGTGACAAAAGGTCAATTTTTAAGCGAAGTTTAAAAGGATTGAATTCTGAGTTTTCTTTCTCCTAGGCTTACGAACGCTTTCCGTCCTACTATTTACCTATAATTGGTGGGTATTAGTGCTATGTGAAATGTAATTAACCTCGTTCAGGTTTTGAACTCGTATCACCATGTCCAATTCTTACGACGATAACCGTTACACTACGGCATCTCTCTCTCTCTATATATATATATATATATATCTTTCTATTTCTCTCTTTCCCTCTCTCTCTCTCTCTATATATATATATATATATATATATCCTTATATTATCCAACACCAAGTCAGCCGATGCTAGAAACGATTCTATTTTCGGATTTTCTATCTACGATATCCATGTAATTCAAAATCTAAAAGAGAGCTCAATGCAAAATAATGATAATTCAAATTACAGAGTAAAAGTTGTATAGCCACATACATATACATAATACATATACAAATATTTGCGTTACATAATCAAACATAATGACGACTTCAATGAACGAACGAACACACTTCTTTATAAAAATATATCTCGCACACTTTATTCTCGAAAGGGTTGATGTTGGTTGTGTGTGAGATTTGAGCTGGAGATGGGGACTGACAGCTACATATTGACCCAAGTTCTTCTGACCATAGCAGCAATTCTTTCTCATCTTGGCTGGGGTTGCTCAATCGGGGGTCATTAAGGGCCCAAAGCCCTCTCTCTGCTGCTGGCTCTCACTTAAGCATCTAATCCCCAACTGACTCCAACTGGCTCGAACCGCCTCAGGCACCTGGTTATATAATTGTCTCACAACGACCTGCTTCCGCTGTTCTTCCGCTTATTTACACAGGTGCATCTCTTGATTGACGGCTCGGTCGAGGGTCAATATGTTACATGAATAATTCCATATAAAAAACCTTTAAAAATTACTCATATTTTCTGCAATGATATTTATTTCAGCTTAAAAATATAGTGTCTGCTGAAATAAATATGAGTAATTTTTAAAGGTTTTTCTTTTATATTGTATATATATATATATATATATATATGAATATAAGTTTTTTATCCCGTATTCCTATAGCATTCTATTTCCGCTTATTACGTTGATAGTGTTCCCTTTTTAAATAGCGTTCCCTTTTTAAATAGCGTTTCCTTTTTAAATATATCAGTTACCCTGTTTTATCCAACTCTGCGTTCCCATATTTTTGTTATGGCATAAACTTTCAAAAACTTTCAAAACTCTTTTTTAAAAAATAAAGACACTTTAAACAAGCAACCAACCCTTGATGATGGCCTATGAAGGGTCCGAAAGCGCTCGGAACAATTTTGGTAAATTCATCTACCAATTCTAACCTGAAACTAAGACACTTATCAGAAAACTTGAAAGGATCTTAAATAAATTAAACAGGCAAAATTTGTCTTTATTATTTAATGAAACATGCTTGAATGAACGACTGCTGCCTAACCACACACACACACACACACACACATATATATATATATATATATATATATATATATATATATTGTAACTGTCACTGAAAAAATAAAGTTTTTATATCTATATCTATTCTCTCACTTTGGTGCATATAATTATATAGGTGTGATAATGCATGTCTGTGTATGTGGCGGGCATATCTCGATCAGTATATATGCGTTGCAAATAGTTTTATGTATGTATATCTGTATATGTGTGCGAGTAAAGTCTAGTAGCAGTTTGAGCTTTAGGTCTTGTCACTTAGGCTAGAAAGCGAAGTGTCATATTCACCACACTTCATCGGGTAAAAGTTGACGAGGGAATAAAGAAATGACAGGTGCATTTTCGGATTTGGTTGTTTTTGTTTACTTTTTTTTTTAGCTTTTTTCTTATTTTTTTTTTTTTGCTTTTTTTTTGTAGAGATGAACCATGTCTTATATAGTTTTCTACTAAAACCTGCGACCGACTAATGTTTTATAGGAAACACAACGTGGGTTGAATGGTTTAACAAGCAAGACTTGAAAAGCTGCAGACCATACTGCCATATTTGGACGGCTGTTTCATTTATTTAACAATGACGTAAGAAGAAATAAACATTTGTGTCGTAGTCAACGGTGACTGCTATGTCGCTGTGAAGAGAAAGAAATACGTATAAACACAACTAGTTTTAGCTTTAGGACCTTCGTTTTTTTTTTCTGTCTCTTTTCAGTCTCTGGGGCCATACAAGCAGAAAGACATTGACAACGGACACCAATTAGGAGCTGGCTTTCTTTGCTCTTATTGGAACAGGACACTTTGCATATGATTAATTCAATCCTCGTTCCACGTTTCCCTTCCTCTCCTCACAATCTAGCCAACAAAAGAGAGAAAAACGAGACAGAATCACTAAACTCGTGACATACACACACACACACACACACACACATATACATATATAAACGTTTTGCTGCTGTTCTGTGGGTTGTTGCTTTCAGAATTTGTTCCAAACACCACGTAGAATTCTTGTGTAGTTTCCATCAAATATTTTCTTCCAGCTGTATAGAACAACTTCGGGAAGCAGTACCCTACAAAGCAGCAGCTGTATAGCTGCTTATAATACTTACTTCCCATGTCACAAACCATCCAAGTAAGGTGAACAAGACACTTCTGGAGAAACAAGGACGAACTAATGAGCGACGTTTTCTAATAGACGCTTGAAAATGAACGTGCTAGTGTTGGACGACCAGCAAAAAATTACTTATATCTGATATTTGCCGATATAATCTGGTGGACCAGCCAGGAGCGATGGATGATAAGAAGGGATGATGAGATAAGGTCAGGGCACTCCTTGCTGTCAGTGTGAATTCAGGATTTGTTATATATATATATATATATATATATATATATATTGTCATCCACAGACAGACTGTTTCGTTGTATCACAAGTCTTTAGTGTGGCTAGACACGTAGGACGCTTCAAGCTGGGATTGAAACCCTCCCAAACTTATGTTAGACTTAGTATCATTTAGTTAAATTTTGCCTTACTGGATACCAGAGTGCTCAATTCATAAGAAGAGCTTTGCATTACGCGAGTGGTAATTCCTTCGCCAGAGTGCTCAACCCTCGTGAGGGGGAGCGTAAATATTGTCATCAGATATATATTTAAACAGGTTTGATTAAATAGAATCCTTGTTATTTTGAAGTTTTTTTTTTTTTTTCAAGAGTGCTAATGTTTTTGTTGTTACAATCTTGAAATTCATTAATGATTTTTTCAATTGAGACACTTGTGGTAAACCGTTTACTTTCGGTTCTTATCAGAACTATTATCAAGGTAATGAGTAGGTTTATTTCTTAATTAAAACTGTTTAATATTTAAACTAAACTATTATTTTGTTTTATCTTCATCATTAAAGTGAGGCTTGTTCATATCACCAAGGTGATGCTAAGCGGTAGTGGCCGTTCATTTTTAAATATTTCTATTTCTTGTATAGAATAATATTTGTTCTATCTATCCTTTGAAAGAATTTTTGAATACAGATTATTCTATCCATCAATTTTAAACATTTAATATATATATATATTTATATAGAGTTTACAAAACACCCGAACTCCACTTCAGTCCTCGTCACCACTTGTTGACTCCAGGTTCAAGATGCTTGATAAAGCATATATCGAAGAGATGTTGAACTCTATCAACTGGTCTTTCGGCTGCTGGCTTTTTTTTTATAACTCATCTATTCGAGTTACCGTGTCATTTACTTACAATGCTACATTGTGTCTGGCTGTAAGAATAGGTGTGTAACTGAAACCACTGGAAGAGATGTTGAACTTATCTGTTCGTGTCTCGGTATCATTTGCTTACAATGCGACTCTATTAGTGATTAAAGTTTTTTTCGAAACAATAAGCCCACTTAAATAAGTAATAAGGGTAAATAGCAAGGCAGGCAGAGTTCTTTAGCCTTGGTATATGCAACCAGTCTATTAGAAGGAAAACTCTGGATTTAATCCTGTAAAGTCCCACTTAAAAACTGACCTTGTGTCACATCCTGTTCGTGAAAATGGGTAGGGTAGATACAGACAAACCAACTTTAAAGATATCATTGTCTTATAAAGGATATGAATTGATGTAGTTTTTCAGTCGATTTAAAAAAAAAACAACATGTGATGGTTAAGATAAATTGTGATGTATTTTAAGGGCAAGAAAGAAATAACGTAGACTTTAATCTTTGATGAAATCAATTATAGGAATACTGGAAGCGTTAAGCATCTTATAACAAGAATAGAAGATGCGAATAATCCTGTTGCTATTATTATTTTGTACACATTGAATATTCACACCTGCCGCGTCTAGTGTTTCTCGTTGTAGAAAAAATGTCAAAAAGTCTCTTCAATGTTCCAATACTATTCTAAATAAGTTTTGTAATAGTGTTATCAGGACAGTTTCGATTCTATCTAGGATTTCTTTTTAGTTCTTCAAAGTGAATCCACAATGAGTGGCGTCGGAACTGTTCCAAGCATTCTGACAATAGTAGGTAACAACAGGACAGTTCCAAGCCAGCCGACAATGATGATTGACTGTTTGGAAACGTTCCACGTGTACAGAAATTGATTACTGCTGTCGCAACTGTTCCAAGCGTTCTGACAACGATGGCTATAGACGGGAATGTTCTAAATGTACCGACAATGATAGCAACGTTAAGACTGTTTTAAGCATGCCGACAATGATGGATACGGCTGGGGCTGTTTCAAGCATGCCGACAATGACGAATACGGTTGGGACTAATTCAAGCGTACCGAAAATGATGGGTACAGTTGGACTGTTTATACCACGCCAACAATGATGAGTACTTGTGAAATTTTTTCAAACGTACAGATGAAAATGAACTGAGTTAGAATTATTAAAAGTGTACCGACATATTGGATTCAGTCTGAACTATTCCAAGCGTGCTGACAATGATGGGTATAGTCGTCACTTGTTTAAAATGTGTTTAGTTCTCTAGTTTGGTACAGATATCACCCAGATTTATTTTCTCTGTTTTTTCATTTTATTCTACTCTCAGTTGAAACAGAGGAATTTACTGAGTGATAGATTTTCTTATCATTGTCGGTGAAAGGATCTCGTATTTTGGCTTAGACTGGGTAGACATTTCAAATCTCAAACTCCTGAATGTTTTCTTCTCTTGAATAGATTCCGATTTATGTTCATAACATTATTCTATATGGTCAAGATACGGTAGTTTGCACAATTCCCAATGATTAATCGTTTCTTTTTACCCAAGACGGTTCAGTTTAGCATAAATATGTTTCCTAAAGATCAAACTGTCACCAAACGGCATTACTTAGAAGTCTTGCTCCGTCTTCGTGTTACTAGCAATTTTAAACATCTTGTAATGGATTTACTATGAGAATATAGTTGGACAATCTGCTATACTTATACTGCAGTTTTCGATGAAATACAGGATTGTGCAAGTGCGACATCTTTAATGCTCGGTTTACGCAATGTTTTCTTGTTTACTACACTGAAATACATCTCATCAGTAGGATCTGAGAATGTGGTAGACAATTTTTTTTTAGATACGACGACGAAGGACCTCCCATTATCAAGAGGGTGCTTCGATCTATGGAAAATTCACTGGAATATCAAAGAGATTATTTGGAATAAAATTAATGATTCTTTCATTGTTCATTTCGGCTTTGGTAAATACAGCTTTAATTATGAGAGGTTTTTTTTATATATATACTTGCTATATTGCTGTTGTGTTAAAGGGAGACTCTCCTTCCTTTCTTACACGTGGTTTTATTGTGTTGCGAGGTTTCGATGAAATCTTCTGGAGCCAAAGATGTAATAAAAAGATGACGACGAATTCACATCAGGACTAGGGACAAAGTTAATCACGGAATCGCAGAAAAATATCGCTCATTTTATTACTTTGTTTCAATCTCCTTCCGCACCTGTCTCAAAAACAGAACAAAAACAAATAGTTATATTTTTGTATGAGATGAAGGAATTGCCAAACTGTAGCCCATCCACAATGGGGTTGCAACCTCGTTAGCTCCAAAATTTAAATCGTTCCTTGTCTACAGCCTTTACTAACTGATTGAGTGACCATTTCTAAAACTCCCTAACTCTCGCATGAGACCATTTCTTACACCTACCGTGAAAGTTCTTGTGGTTGACCCTTTGTTGTCGATCACACAGCTGGTCATCAAGCTCACTGGTGATGGGAAGGCAACCTCTTTATTATAGTTTATTCATCAGAAGTTCTTATTTTCTCTTTCTCTTGAGAACTCAGATCAAGAGAGATAACTCAATACATTATCATAAGAATAGCAAGGGAGATAATTTATCATAAGAATGGCAAGGGAGACAATTTAGTCACCTTGACCATTTTCGTCAAGGGTTATTTCGACTGAGACACTGGTTTGTTCTTCTAAATTAGAGAGTTCGTTTTTTATATCTTCGAGAATAGCATCTGTTTTATGATCTTTATATTTAGTATGAGTCAACGAATTCACAACGATTGAACTTTAAATATTTTCTTTTTTTTCCAGATATTTCAGCTCAACGAAGGAAGCGAAATTGCGTGGATGAACGGAAAGCCACCACTTGATACGCCACCTTGTGGTTATTATAATGAGAAATGCCAAGTCCCAAAAGGTAACCATTTGTCTTACTAGTATTACATTTTTCAATCTCTTCAGAACATGCTTAATAAATTAATATGTACCTCGTGATAAGAAGACTAGCGAGAGAATTCTTTATCAGAATCAGCAATCAAGTAAATGGATTTCATATGTCGAACATTATGTTGTGGAATTCCACTTCTGCTCAGGTTCAACTATTTCTTGAAAGATGATAGTGTTTAACACGTTATTTACCTTGCCTTCTCGTTATAGGCGGGTTCGACACAAGGTCTTTTTCTTTCATGAAGCAGAGATTCCTTCCAAGTAAGACTGGAGTATCTAGCAATAGACCTGACGGTTGCCTAAGGGTCAGGGCTACTGAAGCTAAGCTAAGCTATACTTTAGAACAGTAGCTTTTTAAATCCCCACAAAGTTGGGAAAAATCTACTGTAAAGCCGACAATAATTTAATGTCTTACAGACAAAACAAACAATACCTTAAAGTCAACCTGATTGCGGGGCTGAGAATGCACCGAGTGTATCCCTTGCAGTGGAATAAGACCTCCCAAAAAAGGGTTCCCTGGGTATGACACTAGACTTCATCTGATAGTAACTCTTCAATTCTGAAGATCTTGGGAGAGTGAAGTACCCCTTTATTGCCATTGCTGCAAAGTCTAATCTGACCTGAAATGGTAGTGCCTCTTACTATCCCAGCAATGGGTCTGATATATCTGTTTAAGAATTATTCCTATTCGATTGGACCGTGTGCAAAAAAAAAAACTCTTTGAAAGAACTACACAATAAAAGTAAATATGAATACATAATGAAAGCGATTCTTTAACCAGTAGACATAAAATAACCCAAGATGGGTTGACATGCCGTTAAAATCAATCAGCTATAATAAAAGGTGCCGTAAAGTTCCTGTTCAACCAAGAAGGGGATTACTTTTTATGAATTTTTATTCTATTTGATTTCATTTGTTTGTAGGAGTTAAAGAAAATTTAGAAAATATGTGCCTATTGTATTGAACTGCTGTATAAACATATGGAAGAAAAAGAACACATTTCAAAACATAATCATCATTTCATTTCTCAATGATCTTATTTTCAGATGTATCTTAGCGTAATACATTAAAACGACACATAACGAAATTTGTATTAACGCAATACCGTTAAAATACTCTCGCATACAAAATAAAGCAATTCTAAGTCAAATTTGTAAATGAATAACAATGGTATAAAGTCCGCACCATACCTTCCAAGATAATGGTCTAAGTTATGTGAGATAATTCCAGAGGTATTTTTTCTTTTTTCAATTTGAAATTTCTATTACAGCGACTTCATGTTCTAAAAGTGATAGACGATTTTTTTTCTAGGCCTTAAAGTTTTACAGCATAATAACGCAATGACTTAAAGTAAGTGTATAATTCGCTAAACAATCTTATTAAATTAATGAGGAATACGATCTTATAATAATATTCAAAAGGAAAACCATGAAAAGATTACGATCACAATTATATAATAAGTAAATATCAATAAAAATAATTTGCATTACATATCGTATCAAGGGTTGTGTTTGGTTTGGTTTGGTTTGGATACATTTTATAGCATATTAACCTACATGAGTTATTTATTGTCAAATTCTGTTGGCCAATGGTCCGGGAGACCGGGATTCAATACCTGATCGAGTCATACCAAAGACTCCAAATATGTTACTTGATGCCTCTTTGCTTAACACTCAGTACGGATAAAAGAGAAGTGAAGCAATCCAAGGAAAGGAATAGCACCTTCACTTACACCTCTGTGTAGTAGCTATTGAAAAGTGAGCCATCAATTCGACTTCGACCTCAGTCGGCCAACAATATATATATATATATATATATATATATATATATATATATATATATATATATATAATTTGTAAGCGAATAGTTTATTTATAAACGAGCCAGAACTCATTTATTTGAACACAGGTAAACGGTTTCAAGTATTACTATCAAACGTTAATAGTTCTATTTGAATGCAGTTAAATGGTTGCAAGTATTTCTATCGAACAATAATAATTCAATTTAACATTAATCATTTCTTTGCGCAGAATTACAGGGATTCCAGTATTGCTATCTAATACAATTAGTTCTATTTCCACACGGTTACAGGGTTTCAAGTATTGCAATCAAGCACTAATGATTTTATTTAATATCAGTCATTTGTTTAAATACAGTTATAGGGTTTCAAATATTGCTATCTAACACAAATAATTCTATTTAATACTAATGATAATCCCTAAGAAAAGAGTTCCAGTGTTGCTAACAATTCAATTTAACATTAATCATTTGCTTGCATAGTTAAATGGTTTCAAATCTTGTAAAGGATTATATAGTTCTAATTGACCCCAAAATGTGACCTTAACAAGTACTACTACTTCAGGTCAGAGTGGACCTGGAAGTAAAGACTCTAAAGGGGTACTCCACATTCCCCAAAGCTTCAAGATCGGTGCGTCATCTTCAGATGGTTTCGTATCATATCAAGGATACACGTTGTGAAGGGTTTTACCCCTCTACAGAGATGCACTCGCCATATTCTACAGGCCTCGCTGACTGGGCTAATATAGTGTCAACTGTTGCTGTCTAGTAGTAATAGTTTTTAAACATCTGTTTGACCCCCTGATCGGACCCTAAAAGGTAATTCCACCCTGGGTCAGAGAAGACCTGGGAGTATTACATCTCGCATGGCCATTATCCCAAACGCTCTCTGATTAGGAGTGGTAGTACCTGTTAAGGACCCATCTATAGATCAAATAGGTCTATTTAAAAATTATTCGTGTTCGATTGGACTGTTTGCAAAATGACTCTTAGGAATCTTTATAATGTTCCAATGTTCAGAGCGTAATTTTGGCCGACTCTTGATAATCTCTTCGCTCACGTATAATGCCGAATATTGAGTTTGGAATGCTAACGCAATACTTAGAATACTATCACGCAATGCTACATTCGTAATCCTACACACCTCGTCAGACCTCAGTCTGACTGATTTATATATTTACAATTTCTTGTCACGTGATCCTAATAGCATAATCCATTTCAGCAGTTGCCTTTATCGGCTGGAGAACCGAGTTCGACCTCACGAGCCAGTATTGACACATTATTTTACATAAGGATTCATTTACACAAAAATGTTAAATATGAACGTACAATGGACACGATTCCCTAAACTCTAGGTATAAAATAATCCTAGGTGGGTTGACATGCCATTAAAACCAATCAAAAACGTCTATACTGGCCAGAGCTCAAGAACTGGAACATCACCACCTGATGTAGTTTAGTGTTACCTCAGGATACGTCTTTTTGGAGAGGTGATTACACGTCTGCAATGGATGCATTCAGTGTATTCTCAGCCTCACTGATAGAAGTCAAGATATGTTTTTAACCAACTCCTCCGCTCCAAGCACGATGCAACTCAAAGGCAATATTTTGTTCTAACCATAGCTTAGGGAGGATGAGTAGATATGGATTCATACCTTTTCCAAAGGCATTAGCATGAAATGAAATGCAATCAAGCTCGTCCAGGATTTGATCTCATGTCGATCATTTCACTTTCTTTCACGATAGCCATTACGTTAGATAACCCCCAAGGGGACCTAAATAATGTAAACAAAACAGAAACTGACGAATTTATACTTAGCGTTTTTCTTTTTTCTTTTTTCTTTTTCTTTTTTTCTCCATTTTATTCTTTTCTTCTTTTTCTTTTTTTTTTCTTTTTTCTTTTCGTCTTTTTTTGTTGACAGAAATATGTGATTGTTTCCTAATAGTAATTTTTTTTATAAATACAGTTATATTCTACATTTCAAATGTATATTTTGAATATATTTTGTAAAGTTTGCACCTCCTTCCTTAAAAAAAAGTAAACGTTTTTTGTTGATTTTTTTCGGGGAAAGAGGTAGTCTACATAATATCATTATATTTTTACCAACCAAAAGCTGCCCCAACTGGAATTTGAGATTAATCCACCGATTTGGATTTCTTTTTGCTGTTACGCAACCATATACTTTGTTGGACACTTGCTTAGGAGAAAACGTAAAAACAGCGGTCTGTAAACCCAAGAGATTGAATCACAGTGTGTAGTTTAGTCTCACTGTAGGAATTCATCTTACTGCAGAATATTTATCTGCTGATTTTCGAAGGCTTCATGATTCAAAATATCTAAGCATATTTTGTGTTCTGGGTATGGCCCGAAACTACATCTGGTGGTGAGATTCCGGTTCTGAAGCTCGGAAGAGAGTGGGGCCACCATTTCGTTGCCATTACTCTCAGATCTACTGTGATTCAGAGTGGCAGTACCTGTTAAGCTCCCAGTCTATGGATCAAATTGCTCTGTTTGAGATAATGAAGTATTTACCTATTTCAAAAGATAGTGTACATACATTTCTACCATTTCCAGCCCAGTAGAAATGATAGAACGGCAGAGTAGAAATGATAGAAAGGGTTATTTAAGAATTTTGTCACAAAAAGTATTTCCTCTTGTCTGAGAAGGTAAGATTTCTGAAATTTTTATGTTTATTATTCTTAGTTATTGATTGTTTGTTTTTTTTAATTGGGTACTTTGTATGGAAAGAATTCCCTTCATACGAGACTAACTTGTATATCATAATCCTCCTGTGATCATCATCTCTAATAAATGTTTTTTTATCTCTTCCTCTTTTAACTTTCCTTCTGTCTTGCTTATCTCCATCTCGTGATTCAAAGCGGACACCGGACACAGTGAAAGTTTAAAAGCAACTCTGCCTAGGTGACCTGAGATCCGTCCTCCACGGGTCACCCACCCATTACAACGTAGTAGCTAGGGTTACAAGTATACTCAGACAAAATAAATGGTATTGTTGGCATCGACCCACAAAATATTTTTTGCAGTTATATTCTTTCTTAGGCATTCAAGATGAATTAATGTTCAAAAATGTTCTTCGTTTAAATCTGACAATATTAAGAGTTCTGCAGTCTTAAAACTTAAACCTTGAAGCTGGCTGAAGGAATATGGACTTAATCCACCAAACAGAATATAAATTGTTTCTTCATACTATAAGCTTTTCTACTCTTGTTTGTCCCTATTTAAGTGCGGAACTGCCCAATCGCCTAGGTATGAGCATGTCTATTTGAGTGCATATGCAAATAGGCGCACGTAGTGTAATAATTACCGTTGAAGAAAATGGACACGGGGACCAGAGTTCAAATCCTGAACGAGGCTGTTTGCATTTCACATAGTGCTAATACTCTTGGGAAATGCATGAATTAAACTATTCTTACTCCAACTATGAGTAGGTAGTAGGGCAGACTGGGAACTTTAACCTTAGTATGGTAACCGGTCGATTTTTTTCAAAAGATTAAATTACAAAAGACAGTCTGAAAATGAAGTTTCCTATTTATTTACATGGAAACTACAAAAGGGTATGATAATTCTGTTAAATGCAGTAGGTTTTCAACAACAGATTTCTCAGAAAACCACAAATGCAGGCACACTAGGAAAAGTGAGGCGCGTGGCCCTTCAGAGGAAATTTCGACAAACCTGAGACACTCGAGGTAGACCAAAGAATATTCATCGGAAATGATGTAGTAAAACAACAGGATATCAATCCTGTCAAACCAAAAAAATAAGGATTAAGACTCATTCAATAACAATAAACTCGGAAGATTTATTACAGAAAAATATTTTTATCAAACAGGTTTTATATTTCGAAATAAAATAAACATCATAACAAGATCAATGTCTTTATGAGTTTCATATGGCTTTTAAAGATCTAAAGAAGAAAAAGATGCATCTTTTTGTTAGATTATTTTTTTGCAATTAAAGAAAATTTTCAAATTAATTTTCATTGTAAAAGCATTACTAATGCATTTTATAGTCAAATCAAATCCAACAATTTTTAATAATAAAATCAGTCCCAATGCATTTTTATAGAAAAATCAGTTCCAATGCATTTTATAGTAAATGCATTCTTAATGCTTTTTGTAGTAAACTCAGTTCTAATGCATTTTTAAAGTAAAATCATTTACAATGCATTTTTATATTTAAATTAGTTCCAATGCATTTTCATGATAAAAACATTTCCAGTCTATTTTTATTGTAAATGTTTCCATGGCATTCTTATAGTAAAATCCGTTCTACAGTCTTTTTATAGTAAAATCAGTTCCAATGCATTTTTATTGTAAAAACATTTCCAATACATTTTATAGTAAAATCATTTCCAATGCACTTCTGTAGTAAATTCATCAAATGACTTATATGGAGATTTGAAGGGATCAAAGATATAAAAGGCAGACACAAGTTGTCTATTTCATTTAATTAAACCTTTCTAATATATATATATATATATATATATATATATGCGTGTGTGTGTGTGTGTGTGTGTGTGTGTGTGTGTGTGTGTGTGTGTGTGTGTGATACAGTCGGCATTGTATCTCTGTCTCTCTCTCTCTTTCTGTCTGTCTGTCTCTTTATATATATATATATATATATATATATATATATATATATATCTTCTGGTTAAAATTTTAGGCTAAAAGAACCTCCAAACGTATATATATATATATATATATATGTGTGTGTGTGTGTGTGTGTGTGTGTGTGTGTGTGTGTGTGTGTGTGTGTGTGTGTGTATTGGTTTTACCATTACAACTCTTTCCAGACGACTTACATTGCACCTTAACGATTCCAGTTCAATCTCCTTTCATCTTAAGAACCATTCTCTTCCTAAATCCAAGTTTCAAAAAATTCTAGTTGAAAACACCACTATAATCGCACACGAAATTGATAAGCTACGGCTACAAATCCAAGAAGCCCTACATATAAAAACAAAAAAAAACTAAAAATCAAGAGAATTAATTTTGAAAATAGCGACAATGTTTCGAAATACTTTTAGTATTTTTTTTATCCCGTATTCCAATATTATTCTATTTCTGTTGATAACGTTCCCTTTTTAAAATAGCGTTCTCTTTTTAAATACATCTGTTACCCTGTTTTATGCAACTCTACGTTCCCTGATATTATATATGTACATAGAGAGAGAGTGAGAGAGAAAAGAATACAGATATATTTCAATGTCTTATTATTATGCACATAAGTTTGGAGACTCCCAGATGGAATACACAAATTGATTTGAGACCATTATTTCAATCTTGTTCATCGCTAAATGTCGCCACCGTTTTTTTTTGTTTTTTTTTACGGACGTGATTTTAGTAGATTATTTTATTCAATACAAACATCATAATTATATATTGTTTTGGCATTCTCAGATCATTACCAAAGCGCCGGAAATTGGCATGTGTTTGTAAAATCAGTTGTAGCTCGCCAAGGAAGTATACAAGTGCAAGTCATCGCATCGACTTTTCCTGTTGGCTTGAGAAAATCAACTTGCAATTGTACAAACTGAGAAGTTTTTGTTAATTATTGAGAATTGTAATCACAATGTATGTTTTCTTTTCTATTTCTAGTGCTTTCTTAATATTCAACATTTTTTCTTTATTGTTATCATCATCATCATCATCTTCATGTCGTGCCGCTAGCACGGATATCCCTGACCCTCTCTCGCCACTTCTCCCTATCGTTCATCGCCTCTGTTAGGTCTTCAGGGCTACATCCCGTATCCTCACATAGCTGCTGTGTGTATGTTCGAGCTGGTCGTTCTGCTTTTGCTTGTCCTTGTGGTTTGAGAGTGGGTCATGGTTATCTTTCGATGGCTGTTTTTATTCTCTTCTATAGAAGCCACTCTTATAGATGAGCAGCACTAGTTCTTTGTTGTATATTAGATAAATAAGAGTAACTTTGTTCTGTAGTTTCCTTATGTGGATTATGCAGATAGTCGTCAAAGACATAATTTGCATGAACCTTTACAACATTTTGTTGGTGCGTTGGGAATTGTTTTTGTAATATTTTTTCACAATTCTTATTTTGATTTCTTTTAAAAAGCCAACAGGAAAAATAACAAAATGGAAAATGATAACGACCAAATACGATAAAAAATGAATAAACGAATAAAATAAAAATCCAGGTAAATCTAAATAGAAATTAAATATTACAGTCTTTGGTGTCTTGGTTTTCTTCTGATTCCCTGGGAAATCAGAACTTTTTCTTTGGCTTGAGAATAGAAAATTCTGAAACGTAATTTTGTCAATCTCAAAGACAAAATAGAAGAAGAACTTTAATACACACACACACACACACACACACGTATATATATATATATATATATATATATATATATATATATATATATATATATATATATATTTAAGAAGGTTTAATTAAACGAAACAGACAATTTGTGTCTACCTTTTATATCTTTGATCTCTTCAAATCTCCGTATAAGTCATTTGAATTAAGGATGAAATGAATTTAGGAAGGGGCTGTATTTTTCTAAAGGATTTTTGACCCCAACTGGAGCAATCTTCAAGGGAGTGAAGACTGAAATGACAAATGCTTTGAGTCATTTAACTTTATAGACATACTAAACTGAATTGTTCGAAATAGAACTGTTTAATCATTTAATTGTGTGTAAACAAATGACTGATGTTTTATTGAATAAATAGGGATACAGAGCAATATTTGGAACTATTTAAGTTTATTGACTTATGCTAAAATAAATGGTTTGAAATAGAACTATTTGATCATTTAACTGTGTGTACACAAATGACTGCTGTTTTATTGAATTCTTTGTTCAATAGCAATACTTAAAAACATTTAATTGTGTGCTAACAAATGATTAATACTTTGTAGAATTATTCATATTTGATAGTAATAAGTGAAACGATTTAACTGTGAGCAAAAATATGTGTTCAGGCTTGTTTAAGAATATTATCGACAAAATGTGTTTAGAAATCATATATTTAATATATACGTATTAAAAAGATTTGACATTAAATAACCTTCAAATTGGTGATATGCCATAAAACCAAACCAAACCAAACCAAAAACAAAAAGATTGTATTAGTGAAATATTTAATGATACAATGGTTAATTTTTTAAAGAAAAATATCCTGTTAATTGATAAATTCCACTGGATACCACAAATCAATGAATGTTTTTATATCTTATGATTCTTAATGCTTCCAAATTTAAGTCTTGTAGAAATTATTTGATTGTTATCTTAATAGAGAACATTGAATAATCCAGTTAATCACAAGAGAAGAAAAGACGAACTCTTTTATGGACTCGTACATATGGACACACCAGTGTTGGGTGACCAGCAAGGATTTACATACATCATCTCTGTACGAACACTAGACACAATCTAGAGGACCTGACAAGGACAATAGGGATGGATGGATGGTAAAAGAGAGTCAGGGAACTTCATACTATAAGTACGATTTGATGATAATGATGATAATGATCCGTAGTACTGACGTTTAACGGTGATATTTTTAAGAGAGGTTTCAATTCGCAATTACGTCAAAACAAAGAATTCTAAAAACAAAAGCGACGCTGATTGATTTTGGATTTGTTTCTTTGTTTAATAGCATATCAACCTTCGTGGGTTATTTAATGCCAAAGTCATCCTTGTAAGATAACAGCAATGATACCATTCAATCCATAGCTGAGAGAGGATAAGGAGGTTCATACCTTCCCCAGGGGTATTAGTCCGAAAGTGAATGCAATTGCCAATTCGAGCTCGCTTACTTCGAACCTGCATTCTAGTACTTTAAAAGGTGTCCTCGTGGTGTAATGGTTAAACTAATTGATTGTGGAATAGTAGTATGCGAGTTCGAACTTCACTTGCGCTATTACGTTCACTTTCGGATAGATACTCCAGGGAAAAGCATGAACCCATCTTATCCTCCCAGCTGTTCTTCTAGAGAGATGGCTTTGGCTTTAAATTAACTTAAAGAGTTGATATGCCATTAAGCAAAGAAACCAAACCAAATCTTGTACTTTAGTCATAACCCTCCCTTAAAAACTTTTATATAGAAATCCCTGCACAATAGAATCGGAGTTATATGAAAATGAAAATATAAAAAAACCTTACTATGTATTTGTGTGAGTGTACATGGGTTTTTTATATAGTTTTTTCCCAAAAGAAAACATTAGAAATAAAAAAAACTTATATCGGAATTTCATCGACGTGATGGAAATTAAGGTTTAATAACCAATTTCATTCGTTCTCTTATGAACGCTTGAAAAATCAAATAGCCTTGTCCAAACATGTTTGGAAATTGAAAAATATGAGTTTAACCCCAGAAATTCAATGGAATATATTAAAAAGGTCCAATACTCCGAGCTGCTTTGATGGTAGATGTAATTTGTGTCTAGAAGAAAAGATACAAATTATGAATTATCTTGATCGCGGTATCCAATTAAATCAGAGATGTGATTTGATAGCTGGATGTAGGCATTGAAATAAATTTAGACAATAGTGGAAAATTTGAGTAAATACTTAAAGTTAATAATTAAGTGTAATTTATTAAATTGGTATAGATATTTTAACATGGTTAAAGAAGTCTTACCATTAACGGCAGGGGTTTTGGTACCTTTCAAAGAAAAAATGGTGACATACTAAAATTAGAATTGACAAATTTGTTAGAAATGGTTGAAATTTGGATATGTATTAGTGTCATTGATAAATTGTTAATTTTATTGGTTTTGTAGTTGTCTTAATTTCAAACGAGAAGTGACCGGAACTAGCCTTACATGGGTAAAGGCTATACATAGCTGAAATGGATTTCTTTTCTTCCTCTCCTTCCTTCCTTTGACTATCCCTCCTGTCTGAGCGTATTTTATTTATTTTCTTGTTGGATCTAATAAAGTCCTTTCAAAAATTATTTTGGAGTCTTTGATTCATATCAATGCTCTTAACAGGATGGAAATAAATTAATCATCCTAATGTGACCGAATATTGTTTTTTCTTTAAATCATATATATATATATATATATATATATATATATATATATATATATATATAAATAAAGTAAGTAAAGTTGGCGACCATAGTCGAGGGTAACCCGAAGGCTCCCTTTTCGATAGCTACTACACCAATGTGTAGGGGAGGGCGCTACTCCTTCCCTGGATTGCTCTACTTTATCCTTGATCCGTACCTTATAATGCTGAGTGTTAAGCAAAGAGGCATCAAGTACCATTTTTTGAGTCTTTGGTATGACTCGACCTGGGATTGAACCCAGGTCTCCCGGGCCATTGGCGAACACTCTAACCCCTAACACTTATCTATTTGAAAAAAACTTGGTTTTTAAAATCACGATTGAGATATTGGTTTTTGTTTGATTTGGTTAGGTTTGGTTTGGTTTGATTTGTTTAATGGCATATCAAACTTCGTGGGTTACTTTATGCCAAAGCCATCTTCGTATAACGATATTAGTGGTACTATTTAACCTATAGCTGGATGAAAAAGAAGATTCTTATCTTTCTCAAGGGTACAAGACTGAATATGATCGTTATAGTGCAACTGGAATTTCAAATTAGATATACATGATTTCATTTATTAGTATATATAAAACACGTTGCACTTTGGTCGTGCGTATTACCAATTTCATGTAACGTCTGTTGTTTTAATGTTAATATGGAGGCGAAAAAAGTCACTGAAATTCGCACTTATTGATATAGCTTTACATTTCCTTAAACACTTACAGAACCAGCTATAGAGGTTTTTATGTTGTTGTTAAAAAGAGCGTCTAAAATAATTGTTTTCTAAATTTTACATAAAATAAATAAAAAAAGGTTTGTGTTGAAGATGACAATAAATATGATAAAAAAGGCTTTTGAATATTCTTAAAGTTATTGTTTTTCTAAGTATCATTATTCCTTGCTTTTCCTTCCAAATAGAAAAATATCTATCAAAGATATTTTTGTGTTTAGTTGAAATCCTAATCTGGTTCATTTACGTATATTTTCTCTGCTTGGTGATCAATAAGAAACAATCATTGATTTATTGTGATGAATATATTTTCTAATTAGCTAATTATTTGATATCACCCATAAATTCCTCGGTAAAAAAATGTTCTCAGTAATTGGAAAGCCACAATAATTTAGGCCACCACATGGCCGCCTCCAGTCAAAGATCCCAGTTACATAACTGCCAGACCGTTACTTAGCATAGATTTGAGCATTAGTTCTTACCAAAGTCTTCAACATTGAAACTCTGTAACTAAAAGAATGAATATGAAGTCATTCAAAGATTAGTAGACTTTATATATATATATATATATATAGAGAGAGAGAGAGAGACTTTATATATATATATATATATATATATATATACAGAGAGAGAGAGAGACTTTATCTATCTATCTATATATATATATATATATATATATATATATATATATATATATATATACTGCCAGGATTGGCAGTACCACCTTGAGCGACCGAAACTGTGTTATCACCCTGGTTGGCGGCTTATGAGGCTAGGGTATCGCACGTGCTTTCACACGTTGTATGATGAATATATATATATATATATATATATATATAGTCTACTAATCTTTGAATGACTTCATATTCATTCTTTTATTTACAGAGTTTCAATGTTGAAGAGTTTGGTAAGAACTAATACTCAATGCTATACTAAGTAACGGTCTGGCAATTGTGTTACTAAGATCACCTAAAACTTATATATATATATATATATATGCGTGTGTGTGTGTGTGTGTGTGTGTGTGTGTGTGTGTGTGTGTGTGTGTGTGTGTGTGTGTGTGTGTGTGTGTGTGTGTTTCCTGAAACTATGCAATTGTGTATACATTATCAATTATTATGATATTGATAATTGTTACTTGAAGTTATAATTATTTACAAATGAATCAAATAATTAATTACTTGAAATGATATAATTGTTTGTAAAATAATGAAGTCATCGGAATTGAATGACCCAATAAGGTTTTATTTGCTGTAAAGAGAACCAACCAAACCAAAGAATATCAAATTGAATATGGTTTGATCTGCTCCGAAATAACAGAATATGTAAGAATTTAATAGATCTACATTTATCGATTAAAATAAATGCCAATCACCCCAGTACACGAAAGATCAGTTTGCTTCTCGGAGTCGAGATAGATAGATTATGATAGATAGATAGATAGATTATGATAGATAGATAGATAGATAGATCCTGATAGCGTTATGAACGTTGAAAGAATCTGTTACTACGCACAATACTGACCCAAAACTCAAGTTCTTCCTCACCCAGAGGTCTTCTAAGTCGTGCTTGTAGACCGTCTCAATGAAAGGCTCAACAGTTAACCCCCACGTTCATAAGCCTCATCCAATGTTGAAGAAAAGAACAAAGATAACGTTCGAAGTGATAAGTCTTCAATAAACAAAGGCTACACAAACGCAAAAACAACTTACCACTCAAAACCGTCGCACTAAGTTGTTTAGTACTTCAGATTTCCGTAATTATTGCAGTTTATTTCTACCTGAGACTCCGAAACTCGAAGCCTTGTTCTTAGTGCTAAGCTAGGCTAAATAAATACCAACAGAGACAGACAGACAGACAGACGGGTAGACAGAAATGATGATGATGATGATGATGATGATGATGATTTTTATTGCGCTACTTTTGTTTAAATCATAAACAGGTTTTGAAATATAAAATGTTCCTTAAAGTCTATGTTTTTCCTTTTATTTTTCAGACAACACACTCCCCATTGTGCTCGGGGCTCTTGGTGGTACATTCATCTTGGCTAATGTTATTGGAATCATCTTGTATAAGTAAGATTACCATTTATATACCTTTTCGTTCGAAACCGTGTTCTTATTTAGCAAAATTGATTTTTAAAAAAAAAGAAAAGAAAGAAAAAATAAGAAAAAATAACGTGATTTATATTAGCATCGTGTTTTCCATATGATCATTTTCGACTTTCACTTTCTTCACATCAAAATTATTTTCTGATAAACAGGTTGAATTTTTTTTAATAGGAAACTATTCATCATAACCCCTGGTAACAGGGTTGCTTTCAAATGTTTTTGTTTTCAATATAATTGTTGTTTTCGACAATAAACAAGTTTTCACGCTGAACCTGTAAGTACATGAATAAATTACAACTTGCTAATAAATTACACAAGTTAAAACAATGTATACTTTATCACAGCTTTTCTTTACAAAGTTTAATAGAGACAAATAAAGCGAGGGTAAACCTTGTCAGACTGTTTACAGCGAGTCTAAGTCAAAATAAGAATTGTGTACGTACATATACGTAAACACCACACCACACACACACACACACACACACATATATATATATATATATATATATATATATATATATATATATATATATATATATATAATAAAATTTATATTAGATGTATATATTTAATTCATGGAATTTAGACTGCGACACAAACCCACAAAGTGATTTAATGACAACCAACACTGTTATAATATATATATATATATATATATATATATATATATATATATATATATATATATATATAAGTTTTGAATTAAACCTGACGATATGCGAAAGAATACAATTCAGAAAATCAGACTTACATGTTTCGTTAGTGGTGTTTATGTTATCGGAATACAATTGAATTTAAAAAGCAAAATCGAAATTTAGATTGTATGTATTTACCAACACATCAACACAGGCAGAAAGTGACAAAAAGTCATTTTTTAACGGAGTTTAACGATCTTGAATTTAGAGTTTTCCTTCTCCTAGACCAGTTGCTATACCAGGGTTGAAGAGCGCTGCCTGTCCTACTATTTACCCACAGCTGGATACATACTTTTTCCCTGAGGTATTGGTGTTATGTAAAATGCAATCAGCCAAGTGCAGGATTTTAACGCGTGTTTCCCAGACCATTTCCAACAAGGCTAACCATTACACCAAGTGCATCTCCTTGAAAATCTAGACTACAAGTGAGAGACCCTAGATAATTCCTTCAACGACAATAAAAATATTTTCAACGAGTAGCAAGTAATTGACATAAGTGACCTTAAAACAGCTTATCAATGTATCAACACATGATTTTTCGATAGTAGTGCCGGGTTTAATGTGCTAAATTACCATAGGACATATTTTTTCTGTTTAAAAACAATAAACAATATTTTGATCTCATAGTGTGCAATGTTCGATATTTTAGTCTGCGTCTAAGACGTTGTACGATTTGTACGCTGTGAAATTAAAAAACTGAGATCAAATACCTTTAAAATCATGTTTTTATTAGAAAAAGATAAAATTTCTATAACTATAGAGTATTTGCTTTTATTTAGACAAAAAATAAGTACTTGACCATAAAAAAAGTTATCATACTTTGTTTGCATTAATTAAACCACCATCTACCTTAATTATTGCTTTATAAATTCTTGACATTCATTCCAACGGTTTTTGAAAGAAAAAGTGATAGTGACCTTCCTAAACAGTCTTCAGGCACTGAAAAAAACGCTCACTCTCACTCATTTGGTATTCTCTTCAAACTCCAATACCCAATTCATCCTTTACTAATTCAATAGGAAAGAGTTGAGATTGAGGCAACCAACACATCATTTTCCAACTCTCGTTCCTTTTTTGACTCAAGATGATTTTGAAACAATTCAGATGAGTGTTTTCAATCGTTGTCCTGGTTGTAAGGTTTGTTTTTTGTTTTTGTTTTTGTTTTTTATTTATATATTTTTGTTTCATGTTTTATTTTGTCTTTTTGGTTTTTTTTGGGGGGGGGACAATTATAGAAATTTGTTTTTATACCTAAATTTGGAAGGTGATCATGGCTATTTTTTCATCTTAGTAAGTTTTGAAAATATATTGTAAACTGGCACTTCTTTTCTTACTTTATGGTTTCTTTTGGGTGTGATTTCATTTGATTTTCTTAAAGCCCCGTAGGTTCCTAGAAAATTCTCGTGGTGTATTCGCAATTTTTAATGTCAAAAAAAGGTTTTGTGTCTGTAGTTCCTCTGATTCCTGCGTTTTCGTTAGATTCTACGATAGCATGACATACTTGGCATCATGATATATATATATATATATATATATGTATCTATATATATATATACACACACACACATATATATATATATATACTGCGAGAGTAATTCGACAGTAATCTTTCTTGTAATATAGTTTTCTGAAAGAACACAGAGAAAATTCGTTTTTACGATCAATTTTATGGAGTTTGCAGAAGACATTTTCTTCAAGCTTGAATAGGAATTGTTTCTCAGTTTCTTTCCGTGTGTTTTCAACCATAGCTGGTCATTTCGATGCATTTGATTCTGGTCTAACGAAACGTATAAAAACCACGAAGGAAACAAAATAACTATGATAAGTATAATACATACATATGGCCACCTAAGGTGGTGTAAGCAAGAGTGGCTGATCATTGTGAGTTTGGCTTTCATCGGGTGCATTGCGCAACACTTTAACCAATTATATAACCATAATATATACGATAATAATATGAAATGGCTTGAAGATAATAACTAATATGAAAAATTAATTATATATATTATAAACAAAAATCTTCAAACTTTATAATTACTAATCATACTGAACTCTCAAAACATATCTGAAATAATATTTAAGTAACATACGATTTTTATTACACATTAGTAGAATGCTTATGAAGAAATAAAAACTTTGACTATTTGGATTGCTCAAACTTTAACGACTCTTTCACGCTGACTAACTTGGTACTTAGTAGTATCACAACATCCCACATCAATCAACATTGAATAAAGGGCTGTTTGACCTCTTGCAATACTAGACAACACAAACAAGTATACAACAAAATCATAATATAGATAAAAAGATAAAAATACTGATTAATTGATTGATTAATTCTAACGTCATGTCAAGACGTATGGGACTATTTTATTCCTAGAATTGGTTTGGTTTAGTTTGGTTTTATGGCTTATTAAGCATTGTAAGATATTTAATGCCACATCCATTTTTATACAAATAAACAATTCTATTTCAAACAATTCAGCTTAGCATACAAAACCATTTCCATTTCAAATAATTCACTTTAACATAAGTACGCAGTTTCAATTTCAAAACAGTTCTATTTCAAGCAATTCTGTTTAGCATAAATACACACTTTAGTTCTATTTAACCTATAGATAGGTACCACCACTCCGGACAAGAGTGGACCTGGAGCGATGGCAATGAAGAAGTACTCAGCATTCCCCAAAGCACCAGCATTACTGGAACCTCACCATCAGATTGTTAGTGTCATATCCAGGACACTCGTTGAGGGAGTCTTACCCCTCTGCAGAGAAGCAATCGGTGTATTCCGCAGACCCAGCCGACTGGGCAATTTGTTCCTAGAAGTCGCGGAATTGCGTACTTACTACGTTCATGTTACATAATGAATAATGTACCTATTCATTTGGTAAAGTAAGGTAAATATTTGAATTCAATTTTTTAACTGGTAATTCTTTAATTCGAAGAGTCGTGGGAAAAAACAGTGTTGTGATTGATAGATCTTGACCCATAGCTGACTCTTCTTGTCACTTCCTTCCGGTGCATCACCTTGGAATAGCATTTTTTGGGGCCCGATCGAAGGTCAAAACATAACATTCTAGCATTATTCTGTCAGTTTAGTCGTGGAAACAGGCAACTCATATAGATTATTGAAGATTAGCAGCAAAGCACTGAAGAGAATGGACGAGTCCTTGGAATAGATAATTCTTCAGCTGCGTTACTGTATGGGACTTGAGGGAAATAAAGAGGACAAAAAAATAACTAAGTGTGTACACTAACTAAAAACTATAGGTGCCTGTGGTGTAATGGTTATAGTCGTAGGGGAATGGACACGGCGACACGAGTTCAAATCCTGGATGAGACTGATTGCATTTCACGTAGCTCTAATACCCTTGGGAAAGGTATGAATCCAATTATCCTCCCTCCAGCTATGGGTAAATAGTAGTGCAGACTAGGTTCTTCAGTCTTGGTGAGGCAACTAGTCTAGGAGAAGGAAAACTCTGAATTCAAACCTGGTAAACTCCGCTCAAAATCACTGACCTTGTGTCATATCCTGCCCGAGCGGAGGGGTTGGGTAAATATAATTAATAAAAAACTATAATGGACACAAAGATTAACCCAAGTCAACCCAAAGAACACCCAAAGAGAAGATCAGAGATTCCAGCCAGCTAGATAAGCGGACACGTTTAGACGAGAAGATATGATTTAAAGAAGAGGTATAAAACATTATATTGATTTGGTACCATTTTGGTGCACCTATAGGAATTTATAATGTGTAGTATTCATTGAGGCTATCACTAACTTTTTTTCTGTAATGCATTAGGCTTTCTAAAACAATAACCTAACACAGAATATTTCGGTAAGGAACAACGTTTAGACAAAAGTGACGTTTAGGTTATACACATATATTACACACAGTTAAAAAGCATGACAAAGGTGCCAAAACAAAAAGGTACAAAAGCTGTTCCACTGAACAAGTAGTGCTAATAGCAGCGGTTGAAAACTTACATTTCTTCTGGTGTTGGGAAAAGGTTCACATAGGATAATTTACATGCACGTACTGCATAAAAAAAATGAAGACGAACGATAGGTGTCCTTTCCGAATGGTGTCTGCAACTAAAAAATGGTAGAACTCGCTTTTCGAAATGTCACATGACCAACCGTCGCGTGATTGTCTATCTCCCAAAAGGGAGACCACTATATTTAGTTCCCCAACACACATACTTACATTTTTGTTGTTGTTTCTTAATAGATTTTTTGCACAGGGTTATATCATATAACGTATTCCTATCAAATACAAATTATTGGCAAACATATCTATTTAGATGGGACCGTAACAAGTACTAATAATCCGGGTTGGAGTGGACCTGGAAGTAATGGCAATTAAGGGGTACAACGCAATCTGCAGAGTAGTAGAAAAAAAGCTGCAGCAACACCAGCAGTTTTTTCTTTGTCCTACTTAGGATACCCTTTTTATTGGGAGGGGTATATTCAACAAAAGCTAAAGTAGGCGTATTCTAAGCTCTGTCAACCGGGTGGAAAATAAAATGTGTAAAAGTTCGTATAGCCATAATCATAAATCAAAGAAAATATCACTCAACCAAGAAACCAGTTTACTGAACAACTTTAACAAGAAATTTAAACATTCACATTACATATTAACAAATAGTTTACATAGATTTAACAGTTATTTTATTTAGCATTTATTTAACAGGTTTCTTTCTTTGTTTTAATGGCATATCAACCTTTGTAGGTTATTTAATGCCAAAGCCATTCTCCTAGAAGAACAGTAGTGGTACTATTTAACCCATAGCTGGGAGGATAAGGGGGTTCATACCTTTCCCAAGGGTATTTGCCCGAAAGTGAACGTAATAGCGCGACTGGAATACGAACTCACTTACTACGATTCCGCGGTCCATCGCTTTAACCATTACACCACAAGAACACCCCCATTTATTTAACAGTTTACGTGGAAATGCGCTATAAAGATGAGGATAGGTTGATTTAAATATTTTGATTAAGCCTTTCACATTACAGATTCGATAAAAAAAATGTAATAATACACCTAATTTTCTCTAAATTCAGAATAATAACATATCAACTTTACATTTTAACGAAGGGTAGTCCCCGTAGTGTGGTGGCTAACGTACCGAAATGTAAAATAGTAGTAAGCTAGTTCGAACTCTAGTCGGACTCAAGTTGCTTTAAACCAAACCCAAACAAACAGTACAAGTTAAATTTAGAAACATAATCAATAAAAAGACGAATAAGGATCTGTCTGACATATATGCGTTGTGATAAAAACTATACTTATGAAACCTCAAGAACGATCAAAAGAACGTATTTATGAACACATTAAATAATTCAAAATCGCTGATGGCAGAAATGCCTAAGTAAAACACAATTTAAAAATCAAATATAGTTTTGAATTTAAAGATTCTAAACTGTTATTTAATATATATAATAAACAACTTAGAAAGATTGTTGAATCTAGCATTATCTCTTATCATAATACCATCAAACGAAGGCCTGTTTTTAGGGGCTCCTTGTTTTGTGAAATTAGCTCTAAATATATACAATTTTCTCATTCAAATTAGTTTTTATTGAATTTTAATGAATTATAATTACTTTTACTAGTTTCGATATAATTTCTGATCAAAATATTTCTAAACTAGATTCTTGTTTATTGCAAACCATGAAAATAGATAATTAGTATTCAGTATAAAAATGATAAAATAAAAAATATCCATAAATTTTTCTTTAATATTTTCTTTATTTGATTTTCTAAACTACACATATATCCGTTATTTTTGAGAATTTTCTTAAATTCTTAATTCTGTTAAAACACCTTTTTTTTTATTTGTAGCAAATATGTTATTCTTTTTAGAAATTTTTTCGATTATTTATATATATATATATTATATATATAAAACACTGCATATATATATATATATATATATATATATATATATACCATTGTTATGTATTAATTCACAGGTCTATTTTAATGCGAAATCTAATTAATTTCAAAGTAAAAACTTCATCAGGGAAGTTTTTTTAAATGAATACTGTGTTAGATGTTCCAATTTTTTTGGACGCTGTAAACATGGTGTCACGTTGGCTGTTAGAACGCCACGTTGGGTGTTCTAACCATGGTGCCACGTGGAGTGTTAAAACGCCATAAAGAATAGACGTGACTTCAGTTGTCCTAATCAGTTTTGTTTTGTTTTATTTTATCTTATTTTATTTTTATTCTTTAAACTTAAATATGTATTTAAAATTGACATTTTAATTAATGATATATTCAGTATTTAATTTTAACTTACTGTTAATCTGAGAGAGTAACTTATATATATATATAATCAAGTCACGCTGACAGCAAAGACTTCTCTGGCTCTAACTCTCGGCATCAAAGTCCTCGGTTAAGCATAACTGGGAATAAGTGCTAAGTGTTCCTGTTTTATTTCTCGCCTGCAGTCAAGATGGAACTTACAACCTCCAGATGATTGTCTTTTTAGAAGCTTAGAACAAGTGCACCCCGTGGATTGAATAAAGGATGTGGTTTGAAGTTCCATATAGGCTCCCAATTTCGACAAGCA
Source organism: Sepioteuthis lessoniana (assembly GCA_963585895.1). NCBI lineage: Eukaryota > Metazoa > Mollusca > Cephalopoda > Myopsida > Loliginidae > Sepioteuthis > Sepioteuthis lessoniana. The sequence continues at coordinate 90,022,893 of OY757910.1, read as the reverse complement.
CATGAAGAAGGTCGGAGGACATATCGGCCGATATGTTCTGAATATGACACTAAAGTTGAAGACAACAGTCCCAAAATAGTGAATGATAAAATCATCAAACTTCGTCTCAGAAATTCAGATAACTAATGTAAACTTAAATTTTCTTTTTTCCTATTTACATTACATCACAATTTTTTTGAAGGTTCTGTTTCAATCAAATTTCCGTTTTCAATTAGCTTCTTTTTTGGAATATAACTTGAGTTAAAATTATTTTGATAGCTTATGTACCTCTTTCTGTTAAAGCGTTCCTAAATTACAAAGTATTCTTTCCATAAAGTTCGTTATATCGACACTGTAAATCCCCGTAAATCTGTGTTAAGAAGGATATTAGTAAAACTGGGTTCAAGTTACAGAGGGTTTAAAAATACGTAAGTCATGATAAGTAATCATTAAAAACGCTCCCATTCTAAATTCTCACATGAAGGATTATTATTTTTCTCTTTTGAGAGTTTTTCGCACTAGCGTAAGCTGATGGTCTTTCACTGGAGTTTGAGTGAGAACAATTCTCCTCAAGGCTCCAGGACTCTTCTCATTATTCTGGCTGATCTAAATAATGTTGTAAATTGGATAGTCTCTATTCGTCCTCTTATCTCCAAGTCCAATCCTTTGGTGACTGTACCACACGCACCAATAACACTTGGGATTTTGCGAGTTTTTCACACCAGCGTTAACGAATGGTCTTTCACTTGAGTTTGAATGACAGCAATTCTCCTCAAGTAAGCCGGACTCTCCTTAGTATTCTGGCCTATCTTAAAATACTGTAATTTAAATAGTCTCGGCTCTTCCTCCAATTTCCGACTCCTCCAGCCCCCTTATCTAGACTTTAGGAATCGTTCCAAGTACGCTAATTACAATTGGTATCACTTTCACTTTCATGTTCCATAGCTTTTTTAGTTCTCTGACAAAGTGTAAGTACTTTTTTCTCTCATCAGCTTACCTGATTTTCACTTTATGGTCCACCAGGACGGCAAATTCTCTGCGTCTCATTCTCCAGGACGGATTCTTGTTTATGCATATAGTATTTGTTCTTATGGTCAAATTTCAGTTTTTTGCACAGTTCCCATTGAATCTCCCTCTCCACCCAGTCGTTTTGTTATTGATATTATCATTATCATTATTATTTACTCTTTGAGAGTTTTTCATTTCAGCGTTAGCTGATGGTCTTACACAGAAGTTTGAGTGACAACAAGTCTCCTCAAGTCTTTAGGACTCTTCTCAGTATTCTGGCCGATCTCAAGAATGCAGTAGTTTGGATGGTCTTCACTCATTCTCTTATTTCCAAGTCCTCCAGTCCCTTTAATAATCCTTCGCAATTGGTATTACTTTCACCTTCATATTCTATTGTTGTTTTAACTCTCAGGCAATATCCAAGTACCTGTCCATCTTAACACTTTCTTTCATTTTGACTTAATTGTCGACCGAGACGGCAAAATCCATAATTTAACAAGATATTTTTATATTGTAAATTAAAGCTGGCTCTGGGGTTTTGGCCGAGATTGGTTGATCCGTTTGTATCTCAAAGTCCCAGAGAATGTATGTATCTCATTTTTTCCGAGAAATTCTGGTTTAAGCATATATCATTGTATAGCTTGGTCAAAATTAATTCTCTTGCACAATTCTCAATGGATCCCTATTCCTACCCAGTCATACCTACTCTTGTATTATTTTTGTGTCAGTTTGTTGCATTCACTTATGTGACTAATTGTTTCATCTTTGTCCATATATAACTTACACTTGATATTCCGTAGCGTATTATCAATTTTTCAATACAATTTGTCTTATGGCATTCTTGTGTGTTGCTATTATTAAAGATTCAGTTTCTCTCTTGAGGTGCCCTCTTCGTAGCCATTTATAGGTTATCTAATGAGGAATTTCCCTAGTTTGTTAATTGAAGTATCTAAACAGTTTGTTTTTTTTTTTGCTTCCGTTTTTGTTTCCGGGATATTTTGTTTACCTGTTTGTCTTTGAGTTATTTCTGTTGATATTGCCGTGGTCGGTTCCTATTTTTATTAATCTTCTTCATAAATCTTTGGGTTTTTTTGTTTCTTTTCTTTTTTGTTTTGTTTTAGTGGGTATGGTGTTCGCCAATTCTCAGGGAGACCGGCGTTCAATCCCAGGTCGAGTCATACAAAAGACTGAAAAATGGTACTTGATACTTCCTTGTTTAACACTCAGCATTAAAAGGTATATATCTAAAGTGGAGCAATGCATGGAAAGGAGTATAGCCGTCTCCTATACCTTTGTGTAGTAGCTAGTGAAAAGAGAGCCGTCGGGTCGCCTTCGACAATTGTCGCAAATTTACTTACTTACTTAGTCTTTTTTTTTTGTTTTGAGTTCTTTTTTTTTTTTTTTGTTCTTTTTTTTTTCAATAAATGCTATAAATCCTCATGAATAATGTTCACAAATTTTTGCCCAAGACCAAAGACCCGGACGCATCCAAATAAGTGGTGTTTAGAGAAAAGCTTTGTCTTTTTAGATGAACATTGATGGATTTTTTTTATGTGTATGAAACAGAGGTCACAGTAATAATGATATGAAAGATAGATCGATATCAGATTCCATATACATTCAATTATCTATGGAGAGATGAATCAATATAAAACAGATTACGTAGTTACAGATCGATATTAGTAGAATAATGTCGGGAAACATTGATAACAATTAGATTACGCTGTGATAGATAGATAGATAGATAGATAGATAGATAGATAGATAAATGCGTTGTTAACTTTATCTATGAAATTTTATATTTCATTGAGAGTCTACGTAGTTTGTACTCATTACTTTTGAGTGCATTAACAAGGAAAGAGCTGTGATGAAAAACAAATATTTGTTGGGTAAAATATTTTTCTTATAAGGTTGCTGCCTAATATATATATATACATATATATAGATATCATCATCATCATATCGTGCTGGCAGCACGGATATCCCTGACCCTCTCTCGCCACTCCTCCCTATCGTTCATCGCCCTAGGCAGGTCTTCAGGACAACATCCTGTATCCTCACACAGCTGCTGAATGTACGTTCGTGCTGGTCGTCCTGCTTTTGCGCGGCCGTGTGTGGGGATCCATAAGAGTACATCTCTTATGAGTTCATCTCTGCTTCTCCAGCAATGTCCTGCATGTCTGGTTCGCCTAACTTGAATAGATTTCGTGATAGGGGGCAGGTGGCCGTACAGTTGGTGTCTTGTGGGGTGCCGCTGCCAGGACTTGTTGAGGATTGCTCGCAGCATTCTTGTGTAATTGCCATCTAGTTTCTTCTCGAGCCGTCTTGTTAGCGTCCATGTAGTGCATCCATATAGCAGTATCGATGTGACCGCTGCCTGGAAGAAACTGCGTTTCATTTTATCGGTCAGGTCCGACTTCCATATAGTCGATAGCCTATTGATAGCTGTCCATGCTTTCGTTAACCTCGTTTCGATGTCCTTTTCGGTTGATTCGACGCTGCTTCCTAGGTACGTGAATTTGTCTACTAGTTTAAGAGGGGTTCCTTCTAGAGTGGAGATGTCCCCCGTTTGGTTATAGCACATATATTCCGTTTTGTGTGCATTAACATGGAGGCCTATGCTTGCTGCTGCTCGTTCCAGGCTATGCAGAAGTGTTTCGGCTTGGTCAGGTGTATTTGCCAGTATCGCTATGTCATCGGCGTAGTCGGCGTCGGTAATTGTTGTTGCGGGATATCTTCTGCTTCTTTTCTTCGTCAGTTCGAAGCCATTCTCTTTGATTTTGTCAATCGATGTTCTAAGTACGTAGTCTAGACAAATGATAAAGAGATACGGAGCCAGCGTGTCCCCTTGTAGTACTCCTGCTACAATGTCGAAGTATTCTGTGTCTCCATCTGGTGATCGTACTTTTACTTTAGTGTTTCTATAGAGAATCGTTATTGCCGCTACGGTTTCTTTAGGTATGCCGTACGCTAGTAGGATTTGTTCCATCTTTCCTCTGTGAATGGAGTCGAAAGCCTTGGTAAAGTCGACAAATATTAATGTCGCTTGTAGGTTCTTTGCCCGTACACCTTCAAGGATTCTGCGGATGGTTAGTATTTGTGAGGTCGTAGATCTATTTCTTCGGAAGCCATTTTGGTTTTTTCTAAGTATGTTGTCGATTTTGGGTTCTATGCGGTTTCGTAGTAGGGCATTGTAGATTTTGGCAGCTATGGATGTAAGTGTTATGCCTCGGTAGTTTTTGGCTAATCCGAGGTCCCCCTTTTTAGGGAAGGGGAGTATGCATCCCTTCGTCCATCTATCTATCGGATTTTGATTGTATACTGCGTTGCAGTGTCGGAGCAGTATGTCGTCGAATTGTCTGGTCTTCCATACATCCGGGGGAATTTCGTCCAGTCCTGCAGCTTTCCTATTTTTAATTTTTCTGAGAACCGAGTCGAGTTCTCCTTGTGTGAACGGTCCAAGTTTAATGTCTAATTGTTTGCTAATTATTCTGGTGATTGGTTCATGCGTTATTTTTGGTGGGTTTCCAAGTAAGTTTTCGAAGTGCTGTTTCCACAGTTTTATTCTTTCTTGTTGGTTTGCTGCTTTAAGTTTTGCTTTGGCTGTGCTCTTTCTTCTGCTCACTTCGTTTATTGTTTGCCAGGCAATTCTAGATTGTCTATCTTCTACCGAGTCTCTGATCTTATCTATCTGTATATAGATATAGATATATATATATTGTTTAAAAAATAAAACATCATTTTAATTAAAAATATAAAAATAAAGAATTTTTTTTCAAATTCTATTCTCGGCGGAAGTGACATGATAACATCTTATTATAATTTCAAATATTTCATCTGAAGATTGTTTTTATAAAGCTAATAAATTTGACTTATGAAAATTTATAGGAACCTGAAATAGATTTATAATGCTACCAAGAAAGTGAATTTTTTTCTTTTGTCTTTATGTAAAAGATATATATATATATATATATATATATATATATATATATATATATATATATATATATATATATATATGTGTGTGTGTGTGTGTGTGTGTGTGTGTGTGCAACAGAACAAAAATTTGTGACCACATTGATTTTTACTTTTGATTTAAAAAAAAAGAGAATTAAGTTTCATGTCTTTAAAGAAATAAACTTATTTTCTCTATGTTTGCAGGCAATTACGCAATAATTTAAATCAAAATGAATAGAGAATAATTATGATTTTAATCAAAGTAAATCTATATTTTTTAATCAAAGAATCACCTCAAGTCTTTATTACCGTAGAGCAAATTCTTAATATCCTCTCTAGTAACTAGTAAAAAGTATATTCATGGAAGTGTTTCCTACGCATTGTGTGAATGTGTAAACCACTCTTGCTTATTCTTATCAAGTTCCCTTCGAACTTTACGATCAATTGCAAAATTAATCCTATTATGAAGTTAAGGGGAAGAATTCAGGGTGGTCCCAAACATTTGGTCGGAAGGATACGCATACACAAACACACACACACACACACACACACACACACATATATATATATATATATATATATATATAATGAATAATGAGTTTGATATATCTATAGTAAAGAGGGCTCAATATCGGTTTCAGCACATATGTAGATTTAAGTTAGGACAGCGTAGATACAGAGTCAACGGCCCTTGGTGACTGTCACTGTCTTACCTATGCGATCATCAGACGATTATCTGACCGTATAACCGAGAAACTGACAGTAGCCAAACGCCGTTGATTCTGTCTACGCTTTCTTATCCTATATATATGCACGCACATGATCGCACTTTGTGGTGCAATGTATGCCAACATCGGAAATCAAAGCAGAGACCTGAGTTCAAATCTTGGATGAGGATCTTGGGATTTTACTTAGCGCTGATAATCTTGGGAAAGCTATTAATTCAACTATTCTTCCTATAGCTATGGATGAATAGTAGGGCTGACAAGGCTCTGTAGCCTTGTATAGCAGCCATTCAAGGAGAAGGAGAACTCTGAATTCAAACCTGTTAAACTCCGCTTAAAAATTGACCTTGGAAGAATCCTGCTCGTAAGTAGGGTCTTTGGACTTGGGAATAGAAGGGGTTTTAAGATGCAAGGCTATAGAGCTAGAATCATTAAGGTGCATCATAAGCCATCTTGAAAGAGTTGTGATAAGACCAAAATACGTGTTATTTTCATTGGAGACACAGTCTCCCAAGGGACATTTGAACATAAATACGATGTTTGTCCGATCAAGAAGTTCAGTGGAGGGAGAAGAGTTATTGGAAATAATAAGGTTGGAGGTTATAAATTTGTTGTAGTAAAGGATGAGTCTTATTTTTTGGTAGGATCAGGAAGGAGAACATTTTTTGTATATATATTTTTTGAAATATGTTCATCTATCTTATACTTACTATGAAATTGGTTTTTGTAGTAATGGTTTATTGATTATTTATGGTTTAGGGTGTTGTCGATGTTATGTTGTTCAGTTTTGTAAATAAGATGTTTAATTTTTGTATCGACAATGTAGTTGGTAAACCCATTATTAATTAGGGTTTGTTTTATATTGTTAAGTTCATTAAGGGAGATAGTTCGAGAGGAAGATAACAGTTTAGCTCTGGAAATAAGTGATTTTATGATTGTTCTTTTATAACAGAAGGGACATTCATTATGGAGATTGAGGGTGCAGAGATTAATGTTGGTAGATTTTTTATATATATATATTTACCGACCCCCACCCCTGCTCGGGCAGGATATGACACAAGGTCAATTTTTAAGTGGAGTTTAACAGGTTTGAATTCAGAGTTTTCCTTCTCCTAGACTAGTTTCCTCACCAAAGTTGAAGAACCTAGTCTGCCCTACTATTTACCTATAGCTGTTTTTTTTATATATGGAGGCGATAAATCGGTCAATATTGCTTGGGTCTGTTAGTACACCAAGAAATGTGATTTTATTGTTGTTATTGATTTATATACATATACATATATATATATATATATAGAGAGAGAGAGAGAAAGATGATGATGATGTAAAACCTAAAGATGTAGTACTTGATCATTTTTTAAATACAAATAAAAAACAAGTCACTTAAGATTTTACTTTTTGTCAGATAATCGTGATTATTCAGAAGACTCTGACTATTTCCATATGAAATTGTATATTTGAGTTTTGGAATACGTGATTAATATTCATCGCTCCATTAAGTGAATGAACAAGGTTATAGATTGTGTTGAAAAACAAATATTTGTTGGGTAGGATATGAGAAATTTCACTAACAACTCTTGAAAGTGGCTTATGGATTAACCGAAAGCAGCACAAGGAATAAACAACCATTTGAAAAATTTCTTCATTTGCTCTGTTCCGAAAATATTTCCTTAATTCGACGGAAGCTATATATAAAACTTTCGTCAAACTCCTTGTCAATCACCTTCAACAAAACAAGCTTAAAAGCTTGTTTTCCAGATACAAGAAAATAAGTTTCATTCAATAACAGACAAGTATAAACTTATATACCAAGATGTTTACTCAAATACACACATCAGACATTTTATTTAACAAATAATATCTTATAAAACATAGATAGATAGATTGTATCATTTTCATCATTAGGCTGCAGGCATGTTGCACTTCAGAAAAACTCATCAGACGCAGTAGATTTTAAGTAAGATGCAAAAAGGAGTGGAGTTGGGTTTTTTTTAAATACTTTTATACTTTTTAGTATAAATAAAAACAGTACACGTAGATTAAAATATACGTTTTTATTGATATTTACGAAATTCAGACACTTAGTTTTATTACTGAATCATTTTAATCAGAATTTCTTTTTTTAACTACATATGTAGCATTAGAATTTTAATTACTTTTTTGTACTTGACCATACACTGTGTTGCTTCGAGAGGGAACTCTAATCGTAAAATATGTTGAATACACCCTTAGTAAGTCTAGTTAATTTCGCGAAGATTTCTTTATGTTTTATGGCCGGATGTCATGTTTATTGCACATAAATTGCCTTGACTTGACAGATTGAAGCACATATGTCGTGGCAGTGGCCTTGATATGCATAATGTGAAATATTCACAGCAACTTCTCTTTACGAGGCATATCATAATCATTATAAAAACTATGTATGCTGTGAGATTTTAATTTCTTGCAAAGAAAATGCTTTACATTTAAACTTGAAAAGAAATAACAATTCCAGGCAAAAATTCTTGAATTATCCCGCTTATATGATGTTCACAGTTTTTTGTTTGGTCTTTTTTGGAGGTGGGGGGTATTATTATTATTATTATTATTATTATTATTATTTTACTCTTTTGAGAGTTTTCTACACCAGTTTTAGCTGACGGTTCTTCACGGGAGTTTGAGTGACATCAAGTCTTCTCAAGTCTCCACGACTCTTCTCATTATTCTGGCCGATCTTAATAATACTGTAGTTTGGATGGTCTCCACTTGTCCTCTTATTACCAAATCTTCCAGTCCCTTTACCAGTCCTTCTAAGTGCACCAATTACAATTTGTATCACCGTCACCTTAAGTAGTTATTTTTTTGTTTTTTGTCCAAGTAATGCCTAGGTATTCATCTCTGTTTTCGCTTTTTAAAAATTTTACTCCGTCAGAAGGGCAAAGTCCACTATTCGGCAGATTCTCTTTTTTTATGTTGACTCTTGCTAGGTTTGGTCGAGATTAAGTGATCTCTTTGTGTCACAGAATCCCAGAGAATTTTTTTACATTTAATTCTCCAGGACGGACTCTGGGTTATGCAAATACCAATTGTTCGTATGGTCAAGCCTATGGAGATTGTTCCCAGTGCACTAATTCCAATTAGTATCACCGTCATGTTCATGTTCCACAGTTTTTTTTAATAATCCAAGGGATCTAGTCCGGACAATATATTTGGTGTGGCATTATTATTATTATCAGCTATCGATAGGCTCTCGATCATATGGAAGTCGGACCTAACGGATAAAATGAAACGAAGTTTTTTCCAGGCAGCGGTTGTGTCGATACTGCTATATGGATGCACCACATGGACGCTTACGAAGCGGCTGGAAAGGAGGCTGGACGGAAATTATACAAGAATGTTGAGAGCAGTATTAAACAAGTCCTGGCGACAACACCCCACGAGACTCCAACTATACGGACACTTGCCCCCCATCACAAAAACTATACAAGTTCGACGAACCAGACACGCAGGACACTGCTGGAGAAGCAAGGACGAGCTCATAAGCGATGTACTCCTGTGGACCCCCGCACATGGATGTGCAGGAGTGGGACGACCAGCACGAACCTACATACAGCAGCTGTGTGAGGACACGGGATGTAACCCTGAAGACCTACCGGAGGCGATGGATGATAGGGAGAAATGGCGGGAGACGGTCAGGGATATCCGCGCAGGCGGCGCGACATGATGATGATGATGATTATTATTATTATTATTTTACTCCTTGAGAGTATTTCACATCAGCGTTAGCTAACAGTCTTTCTCTAGAGTTTGAGTAAGAGCAAGTCTCCTCAAGTCCCTAGGACTCTTCTTTGTATTTTGGCCGCTCTCAATAATGCTATAGTCTGAACAGGCTCCACCCGTCCCATTATTTCCAAGTCATCAAGTCCTTGTACCAATCCTTTAGTGACAATACCAAGAACACCAATTACAATTGGTCTAATCGTCACTTTCATGTTACACAGTTTCCAATTCCCTAGCAAGATCTAGGTACTTATACCTCCGCTTTCTTTCACTTTTACAGCAAAGTTCACAATTCTCTCTTTTTTATTGGTTATTATATGGTCTGGTCGTCTGGCCGAGATTAGGTGACCCGTTTGTATCGCAAAATCCCATCTGAGTTCGTGTGTCTCATTCTGCAAGACAGATTCTGGGTTGTGCATATACCATTTGTTCGTATGGCCAAACTTCAATTTCGTGCACAATTCCCTGTGGATCACCTTCCTCACCCAGTCGTGCCTAGTCTTATATTCTTTCTGTGCTAATTTGCTGCATTTGTTTATCATAGTATAGATCTCTTCGTCTCTATTACCATATAATTTACATCTGCTGTTTTGTTGCAACTTATCTATTCTTGCTTTGCAAAGGTTGGTCTTGATGTTATTTTGTGCTGTTATTAGAAGAGATTCAATTTCTCTCTTAAGGTTTCCCTTTCTTAGCCACGTCTATGTTTTTTTCGCGTGAGGTGTCGCTTGTTAGTTGCTTAAAATGCCTATAGAGTTGTTCTTCTTCCTACTTTTGTTTTCTGGTTATTGTCGTTCTGCTGATCATCGTGTCGTCAGTATTGTTTCTGGTAGCTGTGATCAGTCTTCATCCGCACTTTTTGATGTAGTCTTTGAATAGTTTTATCGATACGTCAACACTATCTTCAATGCTGATAAGTCCTCTTCCTCCTTTTTATCTTGACACATATGATCTGTCAACGTCATCTCTGGGATGCAAGGTCTTATGCATGGTCATTAGTTTTCTTATTCTTTGGTCCTTTTGTTTTAAGTTCTTCTCTCGTCCACTTCAAAAAATGGTCCCGAGTACCTTACGAGGGGCACAGCCTTTGACAAGGTTCTTGATATAGAGTTTTGTCTCGAGTAGTTTTCTGGTTCTTTTGAGATACTCTTTTTTTAATTTTTTCTTGCATTTCCTGTTATTTGATGGTATCAGCTTCCAATATTTGTAGGTTTCCTTTTCTCCAAGCGTCAGGACGTGGTTCGAAGTTCAGTTTAGGTTCCTGAGTTCGACAAACATCTGAAGAAGGCCAGAGGATACATCGGCCGAAATTTAGTGAATATAACAATAAAGAGGAAGACAATAGTCCGAAAACCCTGAACGATAAAAACCTACTAGCTTCGTCTCAAAAAGACAGCTATTATCGTAGTCTTATTATCTGAGATTCTAGTCTGCACCCCCCACCGGTATTATTATTATTATTATTTAATAGTAAATAAACCAAAATTAAATAAAACACAAAACATTTTTATTCAATAACTGAATATTCTGGCTTCCTTGGAGGTGTTCGTAGTGTAATGGATATCGTCGTTGGAAATGGACACGGCAACGCGAGTTCAAATACTGGACGATACTATTTGCATTTCTCTAAGCGTTAATACCTTTGGGAAAGGTAGGAATTCAATCATCCTCCCTCCAGTTATGAATAAATGGTAGGGTAAACTTTGCTATCACAATCGGTCAAAAAGACGGAAAACTTTGAATTCAAAGTTGTAAAACTCCGCTAAAAAATAGACCTTGTGTCGCACTCTACTCGCACAGATGGTTAGATATATTCATGTATATTTATATATTTTTTCCTTAAATGAACAAGATTAAATTGTTTAAATTTATGTTATAATTTTTTTACAATCCATGCAAACTTTTGACGAACAGCCATTAGTCTAATGATCGAATAGGCGTGAAACTGACGGTCACCAAGTGCCATTGACTCTATGTCTTCGCTATCCCTCGATCCGATATATATATATATATATATATATATATATATATATATATATGTGTGTGTGTGTGTGTGTGTGTGTGTGTGTGTGTGTGTGTAGAAAAATTGACAAACAGAGTTGTTCAAAGTCATGATGAATCTATTAAACAGGAAAGTCAACGTGATCAATTTCGGTATTAATATACAATCAGCAGGACTTTAAAAGGTGACATCCAGTGTTGAAGGAATAACGATGGATGTTTAATAAAATACAGGAAATAATGAAGGAAATAGGTAAACAAAGAAAGAGCATAAAACCGTTCAAATATTAATAACGTCACCTGATGATGGCATATTGATACCGAAACGTTGTGGCGTCGACTTGCCAGCAAAATAAATTAATCTCTTTGGACTACTCTGTTCGTCGATTTTTATGTATAATGTTCGATTCTTTTCCATTTTTTACTTCCAAATATGTATATATGTATACATTTTGGTTTGGGTTGGTAAAATTTTATGACATATCAGCAATTGTTAGTTATTTAATGCCAAATCCATTTTATACATATAGACAGTTCTCTTGCTAACTACTCAGTTTAGAATAAGCATACTGTTTTGTTCTATTTAATCCATAGATAGGACCCTATCAGATGCAACCACCCCAGGCTAAAGTTGACCTGAGAGTGATGGCAATGAAGGGGTACTTCGCATTCCCCAAATCTCCAGCATTACTGGAGCCTCACTTAGTGTCGTATCCTATGATTACTAAGTAACTGTGCAAACAAATGATTTGTGTCTTTTGTTTTGGCTTTTTTTTTGTTTTTTCTTTTTGTTGTTTTTTTTTTTTTTGTTTTTGTTTTTGTTCTTTTTGGTTGGTTGTCTGTGTCTGTGTGTGTATTTTTAATACAGTAAAATACTGAAAATGTAGTTATTAAAGTCATTAAAAAAAAACAATAAGGAGTCGAAATACCGTTAAAAAAATAGACCCAGCACCATTTTCTTTTAATTCTCTTTATTAGATAGGAATACTTGATACCATTCAATTGGGGACAAATTGATTGTTTTTAGAATAATTAATTCAAGTCATAATTGTTATCTGAAGATTGTTAATTACGTCACACCATAGCTCTGTGCAAACAAATGATTAATACTGAATAAAAATACCCAGTTGAAACCAAATAATAGTATGAAAATTATAAGTATTAAGAATACTTGCTGTTATAATTGTATATTAAAAAAAGATTATTATTAAATAGAAATAGCTGAAACCAAATAGTAGTATGCAAATTACTCTTATTTAGAGTACTTGCTGTTATAATTATATGCCTGAAAAATTAATATTAAGTAGAAATAGTTGAAACCAAATAATAGTATGCAAATTATTTGTATTTAGAATACTTGCTGTTATAATTATATGCTAAAAAAATTAATATTTAATTGAAATAGTTAGTTGAAACGAAACAATAGTATGCAAATTATTCGTATTTAGAATACTTGCTGTTATAATTGCACGCTAATAAATGATTATAGACAAATTGTAAAAAATCTAATGAACACGGGAAATAGAATTTTAATCCAATCAAAATTAATCAAATTTCAATTTTGAATAACACATAGGTATTTCCTTTAAGCGAAACAACCTAAGAATTAATGCGAAAAGTGATAACTTATGAATAAAATTCTACGAAACTCGTTAGACTCTTCAATAATGATTCAGATTGGAAATTTTTATTCTGGTTGGCTGATTTTGAACTCAATGTCTTATCTTACCCGAAAAGATTTTTTTTTTTTACATTTGTCTGGTTTATACGAAAAACAATTTTACAGCGACATCACAGAATTGAGGTCGCGAAAATGACAGCAATAACTCTTTATATTATTTTGTAACTAGACAGGTTTTTCCCCTCATTTTAAATTGGACTTTTTCACAAAACAAACAAGATCGAAACTTTCTATTCTAGCAATATCCTTGAGGGAAGATTTACAGCAAATTACTTTGTGAAAATTAAAAGTCCACAATGTTTATATATATATATATATATATATATATCGATGTGACAACTGCCTGGAAGAAACTGCGTTTCATTTTATCGGTTAGGTCTGATTTCCATATAGTCGATAGCCTATTGATAGCTGTCCATGCTTTCGTTAACCTCGTTTCGATGTCCTTTTCGGTTGATTCGACGCTGCTTCCTAGGTACGTGAATTTGTCTACTAGTTTAAGAGGGGTTCCTTCTAGAGTGGAGATGTCCCCTGTTTGGTTATAGCACATATATTCCGTTTTGTGTGCATTAACATGGAGGCCTATGCTTGCTGCTGCTCGTTCCAGGCTATGCAGAAGTGTTTCGGCTTGGTCAGGTGTATTTGCCAGTATCGCTATGTCATCGGCGTAGTCGGCGTCGGTAATTGTTGTTGCGGGATATCTTCTGCTTCTTTTCTTCGTCAGTTCGAAGCCATTCTCTTTGATTTTGTCAATCGATGTTCTAAGTACGTAGTCTAGACAAATGATAAAGAGATACGGAGCCAGCGTGTCCCCTTGTAGTACTCCTGCTACAATGTCGAAGTATTCTGTGTCTCCATCTGGTGATCGTACTTTTACTTTGGTGTTTCTATAGAGAATCGTTATTGCCGCTACGGTTTCTTTAGGTATGCCGTACGCTAGTAGGATTTGTTCCATCTTTCCTCTGTGAATGGAGTCGAAAGCCTTGGTAAAGTCGACAAATATTAATGTCGCTTGTAGGTTCTTTGCCCGTACACCCTCAAGGATTCTGCGGATGGTTAGTGATGCACTACATGGACGCTAACAAAACGGCTGGAGAAGAAACTAGATGGCAATTACACAAGAATGCTGCGTGCAATCCTCAACAAGTCCTGGCAGCAACACCCCACAAGACACCAACTGTACGGACACCTGCCCCCTATCACGAAATCTATTCAAGTTAGGCGAACCAGACATGCAGGACATTGCTGGAGAAGCAGAGATGAACTCATAAGAGATGTACTCTTATGGATCCCCACACACGGCCGCGCAAAAGCAGGACGACCAGCACGAACGTACATTCAGCAGCTATGTGAGGATACAGGTTGTTGTCCTGAAGACCTACCTAGGGCAATGAACGATAGGGAGGAGTGGCGAGAGAGGGTCAGGGATATCCGTGCTGCCAGCACGATATGATGATGATGATGATGATGATATATATATATATATATATATATATATATGTGTGTGTGTGTGTGTGTGTGTGTGTGTGTGTGTGTGTGTGTGTGTGTGTGTGTTAGCTTTTCGAGTTCCTTGTCTTAAACTAACCGTCCTGTTGTTTATATCAGATGGAGGAGGAGATAGGCTTTAAGTTGATTCCCATAACCTACAACTGCTTTCTTTCCCCCATTTTTTCCCGTTTGAAGACGAACTTATTTCAAATATATTTTTCTTTTTATTCAAATTAGGCATCCATCTGCTCTCGATATATGATTACATATCTCTCCCTTGTAACGTAAATCCATTTTTCCTAATTTATCTATTTGCATCCTGATATATATATATATATATATATATATATATATATATATATATATATATATATATATATATATATGGTTATCGTCGTAGGAAACAGACACAGCGACACGAGTTCAAATCCTAGATGAGACTGGTTGCATTTCACATAGCATTAATACCTTTGGGAAAGGTATGAATCCAATTATTCTCCCTCAAGTTATGGGTAAATAGTAGGACAGACTGAGTTCTTCAGCCTTGGTGAGGCAACTAGTCTAGGAGAAGGAAAACTCTGAATTCAAACCTGTTAAACTCCGCTTAAAAAAATTGACCTTGTATCATATCCTACCCGAGCGGAGGGGTTGGTAAATATATATATATATATATATATATATATATATATATATATATATCATCATCATCATGTCGTGCCACTAGCACGGATATCCCTGACCCTCTCTCGCCACTTCTCCCTATCTCTCAGGCTCTGGCAGGTCTTCAGGGCTACATCCCGTATCCTCACATAGCTGTTGTATGTATGTTCGAGCTGGTCGTCCTGCTTTTGCTCGGTCACATGTGGGGGTCTATAGGAGTACATCACTTATGAGCTCGTCCCTGCTTCTCCAGCAGTGTCCTGCATGTCTGGCTCGTCTAACTTAGATAGTTTTCGTGATGGGAGGCAAGTGGCCGTATAGTTGGTTCCTTGTGGGATGTTGCCGCCAGGACTTGTTCAATATTGCTCGCAACATTCTTCTGTAATTGCCGTCTAGCTTCTTCTCCAGCCGTTTAGTTAGCGTCCAAGTAGTGCATCCATACAGCAGTATACACGACCTCTGCCTGGAAGAAACTGTGTTTCATTTTATCGGTCAGGTCTGATTTCCATATGATCGATAGCTTATCGATAGCTGTCTCTCTCTCTCTCTATATATATATATATATATTCGGGGACCTTACGAATAACGTTTTTATATATATGAATACAAAGCCAACAAATATTCTTCATATATATAATCATTATTATACTCCTTGGGAGTTTTTCAAGCCAGTGTAACAAGTCTCCCTCAGATCTCCAGGTCTCTTCTCAGTATTCTAGCCGAACTTTGATTTTCATTTCTTACAGTCCTCTTTCCGAACCCTTGGGGGCCGTTCAAAATTCCCCCGTTACAATTAGTATCACCGTTATCCTCATCTTACACAGATATTATATCTAGGTTCTCTAGCTAGGTCTATGAATCTGACGTTCTTTTAGATTTCTTTTATTTTCCCTCACAAGTCCGCCGGGACAGCAAAATACTCTAAACAGAAAGTTCTCGATCTCTTTTTTTTTATGAATTATCACTAGGTCTGGTCTTCTAGCCGGGATTAGGTGATCTTCTTGTATTTCAAAATCCCCCAGAATTTTATGCATCTCATTCTCTAGAACAGATTCTGGTTTATGCATATACCATTTGTTCGAATGGTCAAATTTCAATTTCTTGCACGATTCAAAGTGGATAACCTTTCCTACCCAGTCTTGTCTAGGTCTTGTACTCCTTCTGCGCTAATTTGCTACATTCGATTGAGATTAACCGTTCATCTTTGTTACCGTATTAACCGTGGTGTAATGGTTATCGTCGTAGGAAATGGACTCGGCGACACGAGTTCAAATCCTGAACGAGACTGATTGCATTTCACATTGCACTAATACCCTTGGGAAAGGCATGAATCCAGTTATTCCCCCACCAGCTATGGGTAATTAATAGGGCAGACTGAGTTCTTCAGCCTTGGTGAGGCAACTAGTCTAGAAGGAAAACTCTGAATTCAAACCTGTTAAATCCGCTTAAAAATTGACCTTATGTCATATCCTACCCGAGCAGAGGGGTTGGGTAAATATGGTTACCGTATAATCTACACTTGCAATTCCATTGTGCATTGCCGATTTTTGCTTTAATATGAAGTAAGTAAAATTGGCGAGCGTAGTCAAGGGTGACCCGGAGGCTCCCTTTTCGATTGCTAGGGGAGGTCGCTACTCCTTTCCCTGGATTGCTCCACTTTACTCTTAATCCGTACCTTTTAATGCTGAGTGTTAAGCAAGGAGGCATCAAGTACCATTTTTTGACTTTTTGGTATGACTCGACCTGGGACTGAACCCAGGTCTCCCGGGCCATTGGCAAACATTCAAACCATCATGCCAATCTACTGCTGTTTGAAGAGATTCAGTTTCTTTCATGCGGTTTCCTTTTCGTTCAGCTACTGCGTACTCATGCTAAACTGAATTATCTGAAATAAAACTGTTTTGACATTAACTCTGTGTATTGCCCAGTCGGCTGGGGCTGTAGAATACGCGAACTGCACCTCTGCAGAGGGGTATACCCACCCCAATGAGTGTCCTGGATATGACACTAAATAATCTGATGGTAAGGTTCCAGAGATGCTGGAGCTTTGGGGAATGCAGAGCATCCCTTCATTGCTATCGCTCCCAGGTCCACTCTGGCCCGGAATGGTAGCACCTGATAGGGCCCTATCTATAGGTTAAATATAACTAACTGCATACTTGTTCTAAACTAAATTGTTTAAATTAAAACTGTTTGACTTAACTGAATAGCTTGAAATTGAAATGTTTTTGATAATGAAACTGTACTTATATTTAAACTGCGTGGTTATGCTAAATTGAATTGTTTGAAATGGAACTGTTTTTGATATTGAAACTCTACTTACAATAAACTGAATTGTTTAATATAGACATTTGACTGTGTGTAAAGAAAATCTGTACTCATACTATACTGAATTAGCAGAATAAGAACTGCTTGAATAAACTGAATAGCTTGAAATAGAAATGTTTTTTGACAATTAAACTGTGTACTCATGCTAAACTTAATTGTTTGAAATAGAACTATTTGCATAAAAGTGGATTTATATAAAAGATTGATATGCCATAAAGCCCTACCAACCAACCAATCAATCAAACTGATAAGCTCAGTCCGCTGGGGCTGTAGAATACTCCGACTGCACCTCTTCAGAAGGGTAAGCCCCCCACTCCCACAACGAGTGTCCAGGAATTGGCATTAAACAATCTGATAGTGAGGCTCCAGTAATGCTGGAGTTTTGAGGAATGCGGAGTATCCCTTCATTTATATCGATCCCAGCTCCACTCTGGTCCAGAGGGGTAACACGTGAAAGCGTCCAATCGATGTGTAAAATAGAACTAGTTGCCATTTAAACTGTGTATATTGACATTCAAACTCTGTGCAAATAAAAGACTTATGCTAAATTGTATTGTTAGAGATAGAACTGTTTGATCATTTATCTTTGTGTAAACAAATCACTGATGTTTAATTGAATAGTTAGTGATACATAGCAATACTCGGGACTATTTAACTTTGTTGACTTATGTTTACAAATTATATGTATCGAAATATATGTATAAACCGGATTTGGCATTAGATAACCAACAATGGTTGACATGCCATAAAACTAAACCAAACCAAACCAAGCTATACCAACAAACGGATTGTCACCAAGCACCGTTGACACTAATTCTATGCTATTCATGCTTTGAATCCAATGTTTTATCTAACCTGAAAGAAAAAAAACATTTGTCTGGTTTATCGAAAAACTATTTTTCAGTGACACCACAGAATTGAGGTTACGAAAATGACAGTAATAATTATTTTACTATTTTGTTTCTCGACAGGTTTTTCTCTATTATTAAATTGAATGCTTCAGGAAACTATCAAATCGAAACTTTCTATTGTAGCTATAATTTGGAGAGAATATTGAAAACAATTGATTTTGTAAAAGTTAAAAGTTCACAATGGTTCTTTCAATGAATTACACAAACATACACTGAGGCACACACACACAAACATAAACACACTCACATACAAACACACCCACACGCACACACATACGTATATACCGGAAGTTTAGGCGTACAAGCTGCTCTGGCATAGAAGTCGAGCACACAATTTTTAGCACAAAATTTGAAGTTAGACCTCTACCAGCGGTATAGATCGACCTCCAAACATTAAGCTCATGTGACTATATGATTTGTGTTAACAGTCAGTGCATTAGCCATTGCAAACAGCGTATGGTATAGCGTTAATGTAATACTTAATTTGTATTATTGTTTTATTACTTCATATCAATCTCTGTGTGTTCACCAAACACGGGTTTAATATGCAAATGTTTGAGGAAGTCTGCTGGGATTACGGTAATTGATTAATACTAGTTTACTGTCCTGTGGTAAAGGTTTGGATATCACCCCTGCCGTATAAGTCGACCTCAATTTTTTCAATCTTTCAATGTACGCCTCAATTTACTGCATCTATATATATATATATATATATATATATGTGTGTGTGTGTGTGTGTGTGTGTGTGTGTGTGTGTGTGTGTATGCTGCAGTTTATCACTACGACAATGTATAGAAAGCGCTGTAACTCATGAGTCTCCTGCAGTGACATACGTCCAGGTTTATACGATGTATCCCCATGCCATACTAAATTTAGACTCAAAGGATGTAAAGTACTGAAAGATAAAAACAACAATAAAAATAATCAAATTTACCGAAACAGCCATAAGAAGAATTAACCCTTCTATTTGCACTACAGAAATTATTAATCCTTCTATTTGCACTACATAAATTATTAATCCTTCTATTTGCACTATATAAATTATTAATCCTTCTATTTGCACTACATAAATTATTAATCCTTCTATTTGCACTATATAAATTATTAATCCTTCTATTTGCACTACAGAAATTATTAATCCTTCTATTTGCACTACAGAAATTATTAATCCTTCTATTTGCACTACATAAATTATCAATCCTTCTATTTGCACTACATAAATTATTAATCTTTCTATTTGCGCTACATAAATTATTAATCCTTCTATTTGCACTACATGAATTATTAATCCTTCTATTTTCACAACAAAAATTATCACTCTTGTCTTCCTGGTAAAGTAGATCAGTTTTTGGCAAAACTTACTTAGATTCTTATATATATATATATATATATATATATATATATATATATATATATATATATATATATAAATTTTGTATAGGTATAATTTTTCTTTACAAACAGTTAAATGTCAAAACAATTCAGTTAAATATCAAAACAGTTCTATTTCAAACAATTCAGTTTAGCATAAGTACACAGTTTAGTACTATTTAAAAACAGTTCTCTTTCATACAGTTCAGTTTAGCATAAGTACGCAGTTTCAATGTCAAAACAGTCCAATTTCAAACAGTCCAGTTTAGCATGATTAAACAGTTTAGTTCTGTTTGTCCCATAGGTGGGACCCTATCAAGTGCTACCACTCCGGGCCAGAGCTGACCTGGGAGTGACAGCAATAAAGGGGTACCCTGCCTTCCCCGAAGTTCTTGCCCTACTGGAGCCTCACCATCAGATTGTTTAGTGTCATATCCAGGTCATGCGTAGGAGGGGGGGTCTTAACCACCTCTACAGAGAAGCAGTCGGTGTATTTTACACCCCACCTCCAGCCGAGTGGGTAATCTTCTTTTGTAGAGCAATATTTTATTTCTGTGTATTGTATTTTAATTTGGTGTCCTACAACTATGAACTTGCGTCAGACTTCGTTTTATAAAGCAAAGAAATGCAGTATCATTTGCTTGATTAAGAAATACATTCAATTTCTTTGTATATCTGTAGATATAACAATTCAATTGCAATTGTCTTTTTTTCTTCTTTTTCTTCTGCAGACGGTGGCGCTATGAACAGGCTATTGCAGGTCTCTTATGGAAGGTCTGTGCGTCGGATTTACATATTGTATCCGATAAAACGTCCACAGAAAGCAAATCAGCTAGCAAGGTAATGTATTCGATCAATAATTTCTAATAAGAAATAAGCTGCTTATACAATACTATCTCTGTCGCCTTATAAATGTTACGTTTAATACATAGAATTGATATGCAAATCCATGGACGATTAGGAGACAGAAGTAGTATTTCTTTTTCACTTAATAATTTGAAAAATCATGCCTCGAAGTGGAAAAAGATATTTCTAACGAAACTAGTGTTGTTACCTATCGTTATCGGCTATCACAAATACACATGTTTATTTATACATTGTCATTTATAAATAACTACATCCGAAATATTTTTTAAAAAATAAAACGATGCCAGGGTTTTATCATTTCCAGTAAAAAAAATAATACTGCCAAAACGGACATTATCAGATATTATGTATCATCAAATTTTACGGCACTATAAAGAAAATATTAATACGTAACGGTTCAAAAATCAGTAGGCTTCGTAGATATTTATGCTGTTTTATTCTTATACCCATGCGCGTTGCAAATCTGCTGGGGGCTATCGAATTTCAATACTTTAGAGTTTGATTATAAATAATTCCTGTGTTTTAATCAAGGAATAATCTCCTAATTCAGTGGCAAATCACTAACATTAGTAAACCAGTTCACAGACCTCAGTAGCAATATCTCATCTACTGAAAACGATGCCAACATGCGCAGAGATAAAGTATAGACTGCTATTGACATTGTAATGGTTATCGTCGTAGGAATTGGGCACGGCGACACGAGTTCAAATCCTAGACGAGGCTGATTGCAATTCACATAGCACTAATACCGTTGGGAAAGTGTTGTATACATATACATCTTCATTCAGCATCACAACGACACCATAATTAAGACGCATGAAGGAAGGAAGACGCAAGAAGAATTAAGATGCAGGAAGGAAGACGCATGAAGACTTCTTTAGCAACATATTTACCTCTCACTTTATTGCAAGGGTTCGAAAGGGTTGTTGAAGGGTTGCATGTGAGAGGATGCTGGAGACCGAACATAAACTTCATATTTTGACCCTACTGTTATGACCGTCACGTTCTGTCTTTATTGTTCTCCTGATGTTGGGGTCTACTCCATCGGGGCTTTCCCGAGGGCCCCCTCGGTCTGGTGTGGCCTTCCCTACCACATCTCGTCTCTAACCCTCTGGGAGTCTGCTGGCAACTGCTCTGGGGGTTTTCGAGGTCCCCCTCGGTCGGGTGTGGCTTTCCCTATCACATCTGGTCTCTACTGTCTGGAATTCGACTGACAACTGCTCTGGGACCCAAACTCAACTGAGTTAAATAATAACTCAACGCCCACACGATCGCCTACTGGATCTTTGAAATCGAATGTTTAATCGTCATCAAGCGGAAATAACTGTCATGCAGTTTAGAGGTTACTCTCTTCCGGTGCATGACTGTAATGGCAGAATGGGACCTTCACCTTTTCCCATATCAAAAGCCTTAATCCGCCCACGCGATCTCTTTCGATTACTGGCCGTTGGAATGTGTCACTTCCTTCCGGTGTATCACCTGGGAATAGCATTTTTGGGGCTGAGTCGAAGGTCAAAATATAACAGAAGGTACTAATCCAATTATTCTCCCTCCAGCTATGGGTAAATAGTAGCGCAGACTGGGTTCTTCAGCCTTGGTGAGGCAACTAGTCTAGGAGAAGGAAAACTCTGATTTCAAACCTGTTAAACTCCGCTTAAAAAATTGACCTTGTGTCATATCCTGCCCTAGAGAAGGGGTTGGTAAATATGGCTATTGACAGGTTGTCGATCATAATGAAATCTGGTCTCTTAGATAAAATAAAACGAGATATCTTCCAAATTGTGACCGTGTCAGCACTATTGGATGTACTGCATGGACTCTCACGAAACGTATGGAGAAAAAGCTACATCGTAACAACGTAAAAATGCAACATGCGGGTTTTCAAAAATATCCTGAAAGCAGCACTCCACAAAAGAGTTGTTATCTGGTCACTTGGCTCTCCTTCTCACAAACCATCCTAATAAAATGAAGAAGACATGCTGGGTACTTCTAGAGAAATAAGGATGAACACAAGATCAACGTTTTCCTATGGACTAGTACACATGGTCTCGCCAGTTTTGAACGACCATCAAAGGTTTACATTAGTCACCTCCGTGTGAACACTGAATGGCGTCTAAAAGTCATGATGGATGATAGGATCGGATGATGGTGACATAAAAAGTCAAAGGAATCTTCGTTATCGGCACGATAAGATTATGATGATATTATATAATAAAGTAAGTAAAGTTAGCGACCATAGTCGAGGGTGACCCGAAGGCTCCCTTTTCGATAGCTACTACACCAAGGTGTAGGGGAGGGCGCTACTCCATTCCCTGGATTGCTCCACTTTACCCTTGAACCGTACCTTATAATGCTGAGTGTTAAGCAAGGTGGTATCAAGTTCCATTTTTAAAGTCTTTGGTATGACTCGACCTGGGATTGAACCCAGGTCTCCCTGGCCATTGGCGAACACTCTAACCGCTGGGCCAATGTCCCGGTGTATTAATATTATATAATACAAACCTGATATTTTCAAGAAAATGGATTTTTTCAAAAAGATTTAAAAAACATAGTAGTGGTTTAATTTATGAGCCATATCTGCCCGAAGATACACACACATATATCTATAAAGAAAAAATGTAAACAAACGAAAGCTACAACATAATGCCTTATAATTCCCGAGCTGACGTGGTTCGCTTGCTGACTGAGCTGAATGATACTTAGTATCACATAAAGTTGGGCGGGTTTCGATCTCCGCTTCAAGTCTCCTTCATATCTAGCCATACTAAAGAGTTGTGATACAACGAAACAGTCTGTCTGTGGAAGACAGTACATATATAATACATATATATATATATATATATATATATATATATATATATATACATGTGTGTGTGAATAGAATCTGTAAATATTATATTAATATATTAATGTGCGAAAATCTAGAAGTTACCAAGAAGGAAAATGTTTTCATTTCATATCTCAATAAAAAGTTTTTTTATGTCATTTCAAAATGTTTCATTCGGATCAATTTATTCTTATAATCGTATTTTTTTCATAAATATTAACATTTTTTTTAATACTCGATAGAGTAAAAATGTTGATACTGCGTGAAAAAAAAATGTTGAACTCCTGGTGAACTTTGAACCTGCCTCTAGCCAATTCGATTAAAAGACACATTAAAATCCGGTTCACTTCCCAGGCTGTCAAATGTAGTTTACATAATATTCTCTCTCTCTCTCACACACACACACACACACACACACACACTCTCTCTCTCTCTCACTCTCCCTCTCTCTTTCTTTCTTTCTCTCTCTCTCTCTCTCTCTCTCTCTCTCTCTCAATATATATATATATATATATAAAGATTCTGACAGATATGCAGCAGGGTTTATACAGATATAAAGATATTTTTTCCGGTTGAATAATTACTTTTTTCTCATTTTCCTTCTTTAAATGATTTTTTTTTTCGTGTGATTTGTACGAAATTAATTAGATTCGAGAAAATGTATTTTTTAAGATACTGGGTGTGATCAGAAGGTATCGAGATTGAAGTTGTACTTGAATTGAATATTTAAAGTTTTAATGAAGAAATGTACACAACTGATCAACATATGTAATAAAGTAGACATTTCGCGTTGTTTTATTATTTATGGGTTAGGCTAACTGAACATTGTCAGGGAATTCGTTTCTCACTTGGCACTCCATATTTCTAACCTTGTGCAACGTAATCACAATGTAAGTGATGTTTGAGTCTTAACTGCAGTCGAGATGTCTAGTTAAGATGTCACCAATTTGAAATAAAAAGATATGAAGCTAGTCTCGATTAATGGATTTAAGGATTATGCAAATCTATCTATGAGGTATAAAGAAGTTTTTGGTGAGCTGGGAAATTAGGAAATTAATAACTGTCTTTTTTTTTCTTTTTCCTATTCACTTCTCATCTTCTTTACGTTTGTTGAAGGTGCAAAGGAATGAATGACGGAAAGGAAAGTGGCAGAGATACTTTTAAACTTATTTTTTTATTTTCGGGGTTTACATCTATTTTTTGGTGTGGAATGTTTCCCTGAACCAGTAGAAATAGCTATGCTTCTGATCGAGGCGTTAAAGTAATCTCTGAAATCATTTTGGCAAATTGTAAAACATTGGTAACGAGTATAAACGGCTTGAGAGTCTGCCATATGTGTCTGTGGTCAGTTGGTATGTTCAGCTGACACTGCTACGAGAAGACATCACGAACTGCTAAGCCAGAGGCCTTAGCAGACACATGTGCTCCAACAGAGAGTCGAGAGAAAAAGAAGTAACCGTTCGTCTCAGTGGAGGTGGTAAAGGATTCTCAGGTCGAATTTCTTTTTGGCGCTAGGAAGCTAATCTTTTCAGACATTCCCAGATTGCGCTTCCTGTCAGAGGCCCCCTGGAAGACTGTTATTTTTGTATCTATTTTATTTCGTGTTTATTTCATTTTTATTTTTAATGCTATTTTTTAACCCCAACATATTACATTCGTACTCATCAGACCTGCCACCGTTTGACTATTTCTTTTCTAGGCTGAAAATTTATCTTCATAAGATTTGAAAACACGAAGGACAATAAAAGAAATGTGACGTCGCCGCATCACACTATATCAAGAGATGTTTCATTGGTACTTCGACCATACTGGAAACTCACTGCATATAGTACGTTAAATACCGAGAGGACAATTTTGAAGAAAATTAATTTTTCGTTAATTGTTCATTTCTATCTTGGTTAATACAACTTTAGTCTGGATCCTATTTGAACACGCCAAGATTACAGTTTTGAGCATTCATTATAATCTGGAAAATCATCACAATGATTAGAGGGATTATGAATAATACATTGAACTAGAATATTTGTTGAACATAAAATACAGTTACCTTGCAAAGTCAGTGATACGACAGAATGCTTATAAAACTGGAGCCATTGTTCTTGATCCGTCTTCATTTGGGCAAGTTTCAGAGGCTGCCAGATTTCAACATAGTTCAGGAGTCATTTGATGTTAGTAAATGAAGCAGCCTCTTATATCATAACGACGCACATGTTTTTAATAGTTATGGGTTATGACTGGATTAATCCTAGACTTGGAAGATGTAGTTCTCTCGCAATTGCTTCACTTTCCTCAAAGTGTAAAATACAGCTCGACTGACAGTAGGAGACAAGGTAAAAAATCTCACCGTGCCGTCACAAAGTGATGCACCGGAAGAGAGTGACCTGTGAACTGCATGACAGTTATTTCCGCTCGATGACGATCACACATGCCATTCCACAGACGACGGAAGTGACACATCCTGATAGCCAGATATCGGAAGAAATTGCGGGGGCGTGGAGGCGAGTCCATATCTCCGCGTGGGAGTTTGAAAGTACTATAAGGCCGACGAATTGAACGGAAGACAATGAAAAAATCCGCGGTTCACGAGAGCTTGTCCCGTTTTTGCCCCGTGTGCGTTGTCTCGGCCATCGTCTACTTACATCGAAGAGTCCAAGCCTCATAGATGAACGATTCTAATTCCTCTCCTGATTGCTGCTACTTCATACAAGCGTCCTTCGAGAAAATAAATATATATTATTATATATATTACGCGTTGTCGTTTGTTTGGCCAGAAAGCGGAACGTAACAAAAGTCTCTACCAAAAGATTATCCTTATCGATTGATTAATCTTAATGGCATGTCGACTTGTACAGAGTTATTTCAGGCCAAGAGGTTAGAGAATTGTATACGTTTACATTTAAATTTTTGTGCAGTTTCTCAAGAGCCTTTTTTGCACGGTTATATGATATCAAATATTCCTATCAAATACAAATGATTTGCAAACAGGTTATTTTGACCCAAAAGACCCTAACAAGCAATATCACTCTAGGTCAAGATCAAGCTAGGAGTAATGGCAATGAAGGGGTATTCCCTACTCCTTAGATCTTCAGAAATGGAGTCTCGTCACCAGACGCAGTTTAGTGTCATACCCAGGATCCTCTTTTTTCTCGTATCTTATCCCCTAATACGAATCACACTTAGTGTATTATAAACCTCTCCGACGAGGCAGAAAATATTGACACGTTGAAATAAGAAGCAACTTCAAATTTCTACGTAGACAATGTTGCATGTGAAATAAACATGAGTAGTTTTTGTGAGCAATATACTTGTCGTTTCCTTCTTGCCGAGGAGTTCAACTGACACTCTTTCTTCTTGAATTCTTTTTAGTTTTTAGATATTTTACTTTCGAGATCCCTGCAACGTTAAAGATTGATAGGTTGATTGATAATGAACTCAAATAGATAGATAGATAGATAGATAGATAGATAGATGAAGGTTTGAATAGATTACCATCTTGGAAAAGTTCACCACAACTTTCTTCTTGAACGGTGCTTGATGCGCTCATCTGCTCATCTAACAGCTCGTTATGCGTCAGTTCGTTCCGTCACAGTTGATTTACGTACCTGACCTTGTACCAAATGAAGCTATGACTAGCAAATATGAAAAATAATTCATCATTTTCGCTACTTTGCCTGCCGTTATGTGACTGTTACATAGACCCCTGCATGACATCCAACTTTCTGCTGACCTTGCTCTTTCTTTCTTTCGTTTCACTTGAAGACGACCAAGAATGATAGGATATCTGAATGAGTTACATTAATTTCTTCATTGCGTTTGTCCTTACAACTTGAGTAAATTAGTTCAGTTCGGTCTGCTTTGATATCGTTGCTGTAACGGAGATTTACTTGATGTGTTGTCATTTAATCACTACGCTCGTCTATCTTTGAGGAAAGATTTACAACGCTGCCAAATACCTATCCCATTAAATAGGCATATTGAATTGGAATCCGTAAAGATTTTAGTAAATATTTATAACAATTAAAGAAACCTTTTCTATGGTCCTAAACATAAAGCATTGAGAGAAAAACAAACCCACTTACCAATGACTTCCTATTCGTATACAAAGCTGGATCAACAAGTACGTAACCTGAAAGGTATTCAGAGTGACTTTTGGTCTGAAATTTTTCTGTATTGGCTGTCTACAAAAATATACGGTTTCCAAAATGTATGTATTTA
This sequence comes from Sepioteuthis lessoniana, assembly GCA_963585895.1. Lineage (NCBI taxonomy): Eukaryota > Metazoa > Mollusca > Cephalopoda > Myopsida > Loliginidae > Sepioteuthis > Sepioteuthis lessoniana. The sequence goes on along the minus strand of OY757910.1, from coordinate 89,995,116 downwards.
TTCATCTCCACTACGAGCAAGATGTGACTCAAGGTCATTTTTTTTTAGCGGTTGAAACGTACGTACATCCGAAGTTTTTTCTCTTTAACTGGTTGCCAAACTAGAGCCAAACGACCCAGTCTTTCCTAATGTTTTCCCATTACTGGAGGAAAAACTGATGGATTCATGCCTTTCCCAAGGGCGTTAGCTCGAAGTGAAACGCAAACAGCTTTGTTCAGGATTTGAACTCGCGTCGGCAATTCCGGTGCCTACGATGATAACCTTTCACTCAAAAATCTCTTCTAAAACATAATTATTTAAGATATTCTAAGACGAAAAGATATGATGGCCACTGCTGGGAAATCAGGGACGAACTTATAAGTGAAGTTCTTTTGTGAGCTCCAACACATGGATACACCAGTGTTGACTGACCTGGAAAGCTATATTAGTTCTTCATCCGTTCTGTGCAAATACTGGATGTAGTATAAAGGACCTGTCAAGACGACAGGGACGGAGAGTAAGGAAGTCAAAAGAATTCCTGGTATCTGGTCGACTTGATGATGATGATGATGATGATGATAGATTCACAAAAGATATTCAATTCACCGTTCGGTATATGGGTGCCCATATTTGGAGGTAATACTGGATCAATAAGTCCCTAACCTGACACGTCATTAGGGGGACTTTTGATCTAAGATTTTCGCCGTATAGGTTGCCTATATATGCATTTTCAAAGATTTATTCTTAAAGAGAATTATTTAAGATTTATTGCTAACAATCCGCAGTTCTCAACCGAGTCATCGGTAAGTTGTACAGATAAGCTTTAAGTGTTCCTCTATATCAAGAGTTGGAAAATCTTAAATGTTTTTTGGATTTTTTGTTGTTTAATGGCATATCAACCTTAGTGGGTTAGGGAATGGTAAAGCCATCCTTATAAAAAAAACACTAGTTCTATTTAACCCGTAGCTGGGAGGAATCAGGGGTTCATTACTTTCCCTGGGGAATTTGTCTGAAAGTGAACTTAAATAGTGCAACTGGAGTTCGAACTCGCTTACTCTGATGTTACAGTTTAGCTTGGTAGCCGATATACCACGGGGACTACTCCTAAGTGTTTTTGATAATTTTAAAACTATTTCGCTGGTAGACACTTTAAATAATGATCGATCTAAAATTCCCCAATCAATTATGCACGTTGGTCAAGAAGGAAATTATGTTGAAAAACTAATATTTACAATGAAAAACAAAGTATGCCAATGTCTAAATGGGAAAAAATGTCATAGGAAAAAGAAAGGGGAATTTTTTGTCATTCTTTAGTATGGTGGCCCTGAAAAGTGTAAGAAAGATGTAAACCGCCAAGCCTCTCAAATTATATCCCAATGTTCTTTATTTTTTGTTTTTTTTGCAACCCTCTCATCATCAAGTCGTCCATATAGCACGGATTCCCTTGACTCTTTTTTGCCATCTTTTCCTTTCGGCTATTGCACTTCGCTGCTCCTCTAAAAGGCATCCAGTGAACACGCAGAGCTGATTTATATAAGTCTTTGCTGAGAGGAAGTCTCCTGTCTTTTCACTGGTGATTTTTTCCGTCATTGCGATCAAGTCGGGAAGGTGGTCGATAAATCTGCTTTGGCTTTGGCCTTTCAGATGGTTTTTGCCGTTGCTGACGTATCGTGAAAAGTGAATAAAATGGGTGGACTACCTTGCTTTTCTTGGATTTTTAGTATTGGAAAATACAGGGTATCTCAATATACATGGGATCCATGTGACTTCTAACTCGACTAATAATAATGATGAGTTCTTTTTTGTTTCAGATTTGAAAATAGTATACGATAACAACGATTAACCATTGATCACAATGCCCAGTTCAAGAGAGGAAAAATACTTATTTGGAATCAAAATCATTTGAAACTGCACAAAATTTCGCAAAAGTTTAACTTTAACGATTATCCCCAGAAAGGTCAAATTTATCGTTGAGTACGTAAATTGCAAGCCACAGGGTCAGTGTTTACACCCTCAAAAAGAAGGAATTTGACTGCAACACGTCCTGACAATGTGGCTACAGAGAGAGATTCTGTCGAAATGAGTCCTAAAAAGTCCCTCCGAAGACGTTCACAAGAACTTGGTCTTTTACGTGCCCTGTTGGATAAAGTCAATCAATTTCTGCCCTTGACATCTGGTTTGACCTTTCTGAAGTGATAGGATTGCTTTTTAAAATTCAGATAAAAGATGACTTGATGCAATATGCATTATCATTTTAATGGGTGGCATCTATTTTGAGACACCCTGTATATTATTTGTTAATATCATAGTATTGAAAGAGTAATTATTCCGTTATTAGTTATAGTTTCTTTGTTTAATAGCATACTAACTTTTAAGGGTTATTTCATTCCAAAGTCATACTTGTAGAAGAATATTAGTGGTAATATTTAACCCAAAGCTGAGAGATAAGTTTTCATACCTATCCCAAGGTTATTAGCCTTAAAGCCGTGATTAAAATTCGAACTCGCAAACGACGATGTCGCAGTCCAACAAATTAGCCACGGGGGGGGGTCTTTTTCTTGAAATTTTAGTGATAGAATATATTTTATTTGTTAACATTATTGTACTAAAGCAAAAATGATTCCTGACATTTGAAAAAATAAAGTTTCAGAAAAATACTGTTGGGATCCTGCGATCTGTTCATACTAGCACTGAAATTCTATCTCTCCTCTTGATAGCCTTGTCGGTTGGGGAAGTGGAATACGCCGTCTGCACTTCTACAAATGGGTAAGATCCCTGCCAAAAAGAGTACTGGATATGACACAAAACCTTCTGACGCTTCAGTCCTGAAGCTTTGGGGAATATGGAGTACCCCTTCACTACCATTCTTTCCAGTTCCTCTCTGTTCCGGGATAGTAATACCTGTTAGAGTCCTATCTATTAGGGTTTGGTTTGGTTTCTTTGTTTAATGGCATATCAACTCTTTTTAGGTTATTTAATGCCAAAGCCATTCTTTTAGAAGAACAGTAGTGGTACTATTCAACCCATAGCTGAGAGGATAAGGGGGTTCATACCTTTCCCAAGGGTATTTGCCTGAAAGTGAACGTAATAGCACGACTTTAACCATTACACCACGAGGACACCCCCTCCTATCTATTAGTTAAATAGAACTGTTTAACCATTTAACTGTTTGCAAACGAATGAGTAATGTTGAATAGAATTTTTAGTTTTAAATGATGATACTTGCAACCATTTAACTGTGTGCAAATCAAATTATTAGGAATAGATTGCAATACTTGAAACCATTTAACAGCATGCAAGCAAATGATTAATATTAAGTAGACCTCTTGGTGTTAGATAAGGATACTTGAAATCATTTAACTGTTTGGTTTGGTTTGATTTTATGACATATCAACCATTCTGGGTTATTTTATGCCAAATCCTCTGAATACATAGTATATATATATATATATATATATATATATATATATATATATATATATATATAATTAGAGAACACATTTTCTTGATAACGTTTTTAAAGGGGCCTAAGCTCATACTTTTACACACGGTTAAATAGTTCCAAATTTTGCGATGTATCACCAACAATTCAATTAAACATTTGTGATTTGTTTACACGCAGTTAAATGATGATACAGTTCTATTTCTAACAATTCAGTTTAACATAAATCAACAACGTTAGATAGCTCCAAATATTGCTATGTATCACTAACAATTCAATCAAACATCAGTAATTTGTTTACACACAGTTAAATGATGATACAGTTCTATTTCTAACAATTCAGTTTAGCAAAAATCAACAACGTTAGATAGCTCCAAATATTGCTATGTATCACTAACAATTCAATAAAACATCAGTGGTTTATTTACACACAGATAAATGATTAAACAGTTCTATTTCTAACAATTCAATTTTGCCTAAGTCATTTATTTGGATTCAGTTTAAATGTCAGTTCTATTAAACACATAAATAAGACCCTTGCAGGAGCTACCACTCCGGGACAGAGTGGACCTAGGGCGTGATGTCAAGGAAGGAGTACTTCGCATTTCCCAAAGTTCCAGCATTAGTGGAGCCTAATCATCAGATTGTTTAATGTCATATCCATGATAGTCGATGGTGGGGCCTTACCCCTATGCTGAGGTGTAGTCGGTGTATTCAACCGCACCTGCCAACTGGGTTACCATTTTAACTGAATGCAAACAAATGAGCTTTCATTTGTTTAAAGTGTTACTTACAAACTATTCGTTTACAAATCATATTTATATATATGCATATATACCTCCGAGAAAAAAACAAAATTCGGTCACATTAGGATTATAAATTTATTTCCATCCTGCTAAGAGCATTGATATAAATCAATAACCAAAAAATAAATTAACAGGACTCTTCAGATCCAACGTGGAGATAATGAATACAGCCAGAATGGGGGTGGTCATGGGAGGGAAGGGGAGGGAACCTTCTCCCATTAAAGATTACTTCCGGTCTCCTCTCGTTTCCGATTGAGACGATAACATTGAGCTCTTTACCAGGATATCTGAATATTCTCTTTTTGAATAATTTAATTGTCCTGAAGGAATTGTTCCCTACTCCGGATTTACTGGATTGAAGAATACCTTATTGTTGTGGTCTTCAGATAAGACCGTTGGAAGAACAACTGAAACAATGGGTGATAGGTGAACGTTATTGTATTTGTAGAAAAAAAGGAAGTCATACAAAAGAAGTACTAGCCGTGCTCGGCTTGCAGTCTGTCAAATGTCTCGTAAGAAACGAGTTGTCTTCCCCGAGCGAGCTAGCTCGGAGAATATGTTTAGGTTGGACGAGTCCACCTTTGGAGTATGGTAGGATATGTCCCCATAACACTTATATATATATATATATATGTGTGTGTGTGTGTGTGTGTGTGTGTGTGTGTGTGTGTGAACAGGTTTAGGCATCAAATAAAGCACGAGGGTTGATATGCGATAAAACCTAAACAACCAACCAACCAACCAACCAATTCTTCTTTATAATGATCAATTTTGGTAAAAAAGAAAGTCGGCCAACAATTTGTGACAATGTTTTTACAAGATTTATCCACAGAAACGTAATCTTGTGCTAAACTAAAATGGATCAAAAATATTAAAAAGAAGTTCGTGCATTTTAAAGAAAAATGATTGCAAGAAAAACTTACCAGAATATAGCTCGCCCAAGCGGCATGTCTTAGAATATGAAAATTGTATCCTCAGCAGAGAAGAAAGAAAGAAATGTCCTGAGTATGACTCTCCACTTCATCTGATGGTGAACCTCCTACAGAAGTAGTAGCATTTGTCAAAATCTCATCTTTGGAACAAATAGATCTGTTTGAAATAGGAATATTTTATATATAACCGTGTGAAAAAAATCTTAAGAAATAAAAGTAAGTAAAGTTGATGGCCTTAGTCGAGGGCGACCAGAAGGCTCCCTTCTCGACAGCTACTAAACTGGGGTGTAGGTGAGGGCGCTACTCCTTTCCCTGAATTGCTCCACTGCCCTTGATACATACATTACATTGCTGAGTGTTAAGCAAGGAGGTATCAAGTACCATTTTTAAAAACTTTGGTGTGACGCGACCTGGGATTGAACGCAGGTCTCTCGGACCATTGGCAAACACTCTACCCACTAGGCCAATGAGCCGGTTAAAGAAATAACTACACAAAAATATAAATGTATAATGAAAGCGATTCTCTTACTTAGAGGCATACCGTTAAAGTCAATCAATCAGTCAATTAATTTAAATATAGCCTATCTATCTAATTAGCACTACTGTATGGTTACACTACAACCACTCTTACGACGTGCTTAGGGGGAAAGTTAGATGAGAACTACACAAGGATGCTGCATTCTGTTTTCAACAAATTTTAAAAGCAGCACACCTCAAAACTGTACGGTTACCTACTCTCCATCTCACAAACTATTCTTGTAAGACAAGCAAAACATGCAGCGCACTTCTGGGTAAGGAAGGCCATTCTTCTATAGACTCCTACACATGGACACACCAGAGTTAGCCTGTAACATATCAACCCTTGACCGGGCCGTCAATCAAGAGATGCACCTGCGTAAATAACCGAAAGAACAGCGGAAGCAGGTGTACGTAAGACAATTATATAACCAGGTGCCCGAGGCGGTTCGAGCCAGCTGGAGTCAGTTGAGGACAATATGCCGTAGTGAGAGTCAGCGGCAGACAGAGAGTTTTGGGCCCTCAGTGACCCACGGTTGAGCAACCCCAGCCAAGATGAGAAAGAAGTGCTGCTATGGTCAGAAGAACTTGGGTCAATATGTAGCAGTCTGTCCCCGTCTCCAGTTCTCCTCTCACACACAACCAACATCAACCCTTTCGAGAATAAAGTGTGAGAGATATATTTTTATAAAGAAGTGTGTTCGTTCGTTCATTGAAGTCGTCATTATTGTTGACTATGTTTCCGCATATATTTGTATAAGTATGCGGCTAAACAACAAGCCGACCATCAAAAAAAAAAAAAAAAATCTCACAGTCATCAGTTCTGTGCGGATATTGATTGGCGTCTAGACGACTTACTAAGTGTGATGGACGATAGGGACGGATTGTGAGATAGATCCAATGGAATCCGTGCTGCCGGCATGCCTTGATGATTTACAGAATAAATTACTATTGGTTTGGGTTGGTTTCTTTGTTTAATGGCATATCAACCGTTGTTGGTTATTTAACGCCAAAGCGATTCTCCTAGAAGAACAGTAGTGGTACTATTTAACCCATAGCTGGCAGGATAAGGGGGTTCATATCTTTCCCAAGGGTATTTGCCCGAAAGTGAACGTAATAGCGCGACTGGAGTACGAACTTGCGTACTACGATTCCGCAGTCCATCGCTTTAACCATTACACCAGGAGAACACACCCAATAAATTACAAGGAATATCCAGCAAGATTCAAAATCGCAATTAATGTTCATAATAGTTTATTTGACTTAAATAACAAAAATCATTTCGCCTACGGTAAGGATGTTTCCGAATTGTTTTTTAAATATCTACATGAATCATTCATCGACTCGTGTTAAAGTGGCAATGACCTGCATCTGAGATCATTTCGATGACAATTGATATTTCAAAAATATCATTACACATAAATAAGAATCATATTTTTTTTTTTTGCCTTCAAAACAAACATAAAAATTTTTAAATGATTCGAAACATTTCTTATCTTGGCGTATTTTTCAGTTTTTCGTTTTGTATCGGAAACTTTTCGAATTGTTACTTCCATGTGGCTTAATGTTCTAATGAAAGCCGTAAAACAGTGACTAATCCCCAGCGAAAATAATCATTTTAATCCGATTTGCGACTGCGGAGTTTTGACAGCTTCTCAGACAACATGCATTGATGAGAAGAACAAATCAATAAAACAAGACAAAAGCCCAAAAAGAAACAAAACAAGAATAAATGAAAAGCTAAAAAGAACTAAAAAGCGACAAACTGATCATAGTCGAACTGTAAGCGGCACTGAAGAAAATGCTAAAAATGTTCAAACTATTCTTTAGTTTTGTTGGGGTTTTTTTTTTTTCATACATATTACGTCATTTAGAACCCGCAAGAGATCACCTGATAAGATGACATGTCAGACAGAGAGAGAGAGTAAAAGAAAGAGAAAGAGAGAGATCGTAAAAGTGAGGTATCATTTTAATGTTTTCTAATCTTTCTAAATGCAAAATATTACTTGTTACGTAAAAGAGGGCCTTGGACCAACCAACCCCTCCATTAACGTACAATTGCTTTCGTTTTAATATAACAATTTGACAAAAAAATCAAAATCAAAACCAAATAACCTTACCATATTTTCAGCGATTACTTGAGCATTCATTTGAAAAGATAGAAATGAATACTTTTAAATGAAATTAAGTCGAAAAGTCTAAAAAAAATCTATAATTGAAAAAAAAAAACACAACAGAATAAGTGACTTGCGTCAACGCTTACTTTTCTTTAATGAAAATAAAAGATTTCGTTGGCTTAACTTTTATTCCATGATGAAATAATTTTGATATAAACTAGCAGATGTTACCGGTAGTAGCAGGGGTCAAAGAAGAAATTCAATAAAGAAATAAATCCGTTATCAAACTAATGGAGTAACTTTGCTTACTTTTGAGAACACTACATAAATATTCATTTCAAAAAGGAAATCTTAGATTTGTTAATTTTTTTTTCAAATTTTTGTAATAAAAATTACCAATAGTCTCACTTTATTAGTGTAATTTACAAAGCGCTTTGCTTTGATGTGGCACAAGGCCGAATGAATGGGGCGCCCAATGAGACTCGAACTCACTCGTGTAGGTCTGCTAGTCTAGCTTGCTAACCGTTACACCACCAGAGGTGCCCTATCTCACTTTATTAGTCGATTCATTGTAAAGTGATACTGGCAAATTAATCTGCCTAATTTGCATAAAGTGTAAGAGAGAATCTATATAAGTCTATCCCTGAGAATAACTGGGGAAGTTTGATTAGCCATTAGCGTGTGCTAACCTTGTACATCACAACACCTTGATTTAAAAGACCAAGATCTTTCCCAGTTTCTGCGCAGAAAATGTTAGTATTCAAATAAGTATTCAATTACTATTTAAAAAAAAAGCAATTGCTTAACAATGATCGTAAAACTCACTGAAAAAAACAAAATACAAATATATATGTATACAGTTGCTAATTCGACAGCTTTTGATTTAAAGGACTAAGGTCCTTACCAGTTTCAGAGCAGAAAATGGTCTTATTCGAAGCATCTACATAAAAAATTTCTTGCCCAGTCCGCTGGGGCAGTAGAATCCTCCGACTGCACCTCTGTAGAAGGTTAAGACCCCCGACAACGCTTGTCCTGAATATGACACTAAACAATCTGATGGTGATGTTCCAGTAATGCTAGAAATTTGGGAATGCTGAGTACCCCTTCATTGCCATCGCTCCCAGGTCCACTCTGGCTCGAAGCAGTAGCACTGGATAGGGTCCTATCTATGGGTCAAATAGAACTAAACTGGGTACTTATGCTAAACTAGGTTATTTGAAATAAAGCTGTTTCAACATTTAAATGTGTGTGGAAAAATATACTAAACTGAATTGTTCAAATTAAAACTGCTTGACTAAATCGAATAGGTTGAAATAGAAATGTTTTTGACAATTAAACTGTGTACTTATGCTAAGCTGAATTGTTTGAAATAAAACTGTTTATTTGTATTAAAATGGATTTGGCATTAAAAGGTTGATATGCTTTAATACCCAAACAACCAACCCAAAAAAATCTCATATTTTTTTAAAGAATCCGGAAAAAAGTGGATGAAAAATAAAGTCGTTTTCCACAATTTTATTTTTTAATTTTTTTTTAATATGCTAATTAGTTATCTGTGTTAAGCAAGAACCGCTAAATTGGCCAAAATATGAAGCAAACATAAGGTACCTCGAGGTGTAATGGATATCGTTTTAGAAAATGAACTCGGTGACCAGAGTTCAAAACCTGGATAAGGCTATTTACATTTCTCATAGCGCTAATACAATTAGAAAAGATATGAATCCAACTATTTTCCCACTAGTCATAGTAATGTCATCATCATCATCATGTCGTGCCACTATCACGGATATCCTCTCGCCACTTCTCCATATCGTTCATCGCCTCTGGCAGGTCTTCAGGGCTACATCCCGTATCCTCACATAGCTGCTGAATGTATGTTTGAGCTGGTCGTCCTGCTTTTGTTCTACCATATGTGGAGGTCCATTGGAGTACATCACTTATGAGTTCGTCTCTGCTTCTCCAGCAGTGTCCTCCATGTCTGGTTCGTCTAACTTAGATAGTTTTCGTGATTTGGCATTTATATCACATCCTGCTCTTTTAGAGGGTTGGTAAATACACATGTAATCTCCAAAATCACATTCACTGTCGATGAAGGGTCATATCCTCTGGCTGCGGCCAGAAAACAAATTATTGTATCCCTGAGGCGGGACCCATGACGGAGTGTGCAAATAAGGAAAATTTGCATCATTCATCTTTTACACCCGCCATATATATAAATATATATATAAGTTGGCCGACCGTAGTCAAAGCAACCCGAAGGCTTCCTTTTCACTTGCTATTACACCGAACTGTAGGGGAAAGCACTACTCATTTACTAGGATTGTTTTGTTTTCTAAAACGTCCCATAATGCGTAATCAAGGAGATTAAGGTCTGGGCTTGATGGAGATCATGAAGAAACTCTAATTATTTCGGTAATTTTTTGGCTTGGTTTCGGTAAATCATAGATTGTTTGTTGTTTCTTTTCTTGCTCACTCATATTGGGCTGAATTTTATTTAAAAAGTACTTATAATAATAATAGAGTTAATCATGAAAATTCGGATTTATTGCGTATTTTCAAAAATTGGACTAATCAGACTAAAAAAAAACTTTTGAAAATTATTCCATATTTTGCTTCCGCGCCCAGTACATATATATATATATATATATATATATATATATATATATATATTGCACTTATTATCTAAACTTTGAACCTTTTACTGAAAATTTAAAAATAAGATTGCTTGAGAAGCAAGGACGAACTCATAAGTGTCTTTCTCTTATGGTCTCCTGCACTAGGACGAGCCAGTGTTGACCGAACAGCAAATACTTACGTACACAAACTCTAAGCAGATAGAAGATGCCACCTCGAATGCATGCGAGAGGTGGTCGATGATAGGGATAAATTGCGAGAAAGAGTCAAGAACTCCGTGCTGTCAGGCCGACATGATGATGATGATGATAATCATCATCAAAACTGTATCTAGCAAATGTACAACACCGATATATATCAATTCATAGTAGTGAACTATGTAACATTTCTACATTTTCCCGCCCCTTCTCCCGTGAGTAGTATGAGACACACGGTCAATTTTTAAACGGAGTAAAGCTGGTTTGGATTTCCCTTCTCATTCACTGGTTGCTAAACCAATGCCAAAGAACTCAGCTTGCACTACAATTTACCTATTGCTAGGGAAATAGATGGATTCATGCCTTTCTTAAAGACATTAGCGAGAAGGGAAACGCAAACATCCTCGTCTCTGACTTGAACTTGGATCGCCAATTCCATTTCCAACGACGATAACTGTTATGCTAAGCGCGCCTCAACTCTTATTTCATGGACACGTTCAGTTCACAATGTATCATATTGCCTTGAATGGCGATGAACCCGGTGGATGTAGCTAACAGATACATCCGTTCGTAGATAAGATCAAGAAAATGACTACTGGAAAAGCAGAAAAAAGAGTGGTTGTAAGCCATGAACAATAGAGAACAAGCAATGCGTGGGTAAAAAGGCGTGGCCATGTGGGTCGCGTGGGAGTTTTAAGACAATATAATGTCGAGAATTTTGGCAGAAGATCAGTTCCTATTGGCTATTCTGACTCACTAGAGCTTCTTTGTGTGTGCGAACTCTCTCCGACTGCTCTCCTTCTCCACACAACCGTCACTGTCGAAGAATAGAAATTATGATGAAAATAAGATTATATTTTTATATATACGTGTTCCTCAATGTTTGTCACAATCCAGCGGTAATATACAACAATTCTTTACTTTCTTCGTTGTTTTGTTTCCCACTGATATTAAAAAAATCATAACTGTCATCTTCATCATTCTTTCTTGCTTCTTTTCAACTGATCGATTCTGTCCCCTCTTCTGTCCCCATTACTAAGTTTTTAGTGTCTTTCCACCGTTGGGTTTGGTAACTTTATGCCTACGGTGACCTTTCGAATGCTTAGGCCATCATATCGTTTCTTCTCGACCAAACAAATGAATACGTTTGAATGCATTCTTTTTATTCTTTGAGTGAAAAATAAGAAATACATTTATATCTAAGGCTTTCTATACAGCACAAGTAAAAACTTCTCATTTGACAACGATTCACCAAACAAAAACCATTGATATTTTTGTATTTTTGCCATATCAGAAAGATATTAATGCATCAGTTTCGGCAAAATAAAAAAAAACCCTAAAAGCCAATACAAGAAAATAAAAACTTGCTCAAAGCACAAACAGCTATTTCAAACAACCTACTTATCTTAAAATTTATATATATATATATATATATATATATATATATATATATATATATATATATATATATAAATTCGAAACAGGCAAAGTCAGATTAACTCGAGCAGTAAAAAAAAATTAGCTCTTTTGATAATTAAAATTAGTTGTATATATCTCAACCTAAGGAGTAAAGAGAACTTTTTAGTTTTTACTAACGGTATTTTATATTTTTTTAGAACACACACACACACACACGCGTGCATATATGTATACATAGAAATGTTGGCAACCGTAATCGAGGGTGACCCAGAGGCTCCTTTTTCACCGAGGTGTAGCATTGGGCGCTATTCCTTTCCATGGATTGCTCCACTTTACCCTTGATCCGTATAACGCTGAATGTTATGCAAGGAGGAATTAAGTAACATTTTTTGAGTATGAATCGACCTGGAATTGAACCCGAGTCTTCCAAGTCAATGGCGAAAACATTGATTCAATAGGTCCTCCATATTTCTGGCCTTGTGCCACAAATAAGCTGAGCTTAGCAAATAAGCTAACTCTGGAGTAATGTTAAGTGATCTCTCTCTCTCTCTCTCTCTCTCTCTCTCTCTCTCTCTCTCTTTATACATATATATATATATATAGACACAGACAGACAGAGAGAGCACACACACGAATTCCCCATCAAATGAGCCGAAAAGGGTTGATATGCCGTAAAACAAAACAACTAATCAACCAAGAGAGAACCCTCAGAGAAATGGTTAGCTGTGTATGTCTCTCTCTCTCTCTATATATATATATATATACATTGATAGACAGTGACCGAGAGAGTAAGATACGCAAAATTCGCCATCAAATGAGCCGAAACTGTTGATATGCTGTAAAACAAAACAACTCACTAACCAAGTGAGAGAGAGAGAGACAGTCAGACAGACAGAGACAGGGAGTTTTATAAAGGGAGGAAATCTAATGTTAAGAGGATCAAATTTATTCGCACGTAAATTTTATGGTAAAATGGCGGTCACGTTGCAATAAGAAACAATGATAATTAGCAATCGAAATAAATGCATCCTGCACTAACCTCACTCTTGCATACATTCCTTCGTGTTGTATCAGCTATGACGTTTTACCAGAATGAAAATGTGTTTATTATTGAGACTTATTTAATGTGTGAATCTTGAGTTTCAAAACGATCATTTTATATTTGTTATGATAAAGAAATAAATCTGCAGAACAGAAAAAAGATTCACCAAGAATATTTTGTATATTATTTCATGCAACTAATATTATTCTGAAGACACCTACCGGTGTGTAATGATTAATAAGTTTGGATGGTATTCTATTTTAAATAAGTTCGACTCTCACCGGGGGCCTTTCAGACCTTGAGCAATATTAAACTTTGGAAATCATTAATATCTACTGTTCTGTAAAATATTTTCAGAGTGTCGTGGAGAAACATTTTTTTTTTTAAATTTGAATAATTGACACTTTAGAGAATTGTCAATTAGAAAAAAAAGAATTTGTCCTGAACGTTTGTCCTAACTTAGCAATAAGACAACAATTATTGAAAATCTCTTACAGCACCAATAATAATATTTTCATATGTTTCTCTTTTTCTCCCGTTGCAGTACTCCCTCTGCAGTCGTCTGTCATTGGATTCGCGCATGTCAATGACGCAGGTGTACGCCCGAACTGGAAGTTACAAAGGGCAGATTGTAGCACTTAAAATGTACGAAAAGAAACATTTTGTCGTCACACACAAGATGAAGAAAGAAATGAAAATTGTAAGTAAACGTTTCCTTCTGTACACTCTGACATTTTGAAAGTAAAATAGAAGAAACTGAAGACCGAACGGAACTGCATAGCATTTTAAGCTAAAAGCACTCAAAGAGCACAGGCAGTCGCCAACGCTATTGTCTCTATAACTGCACAATAAGGTTAGAAATCCCAGACAATATCGTGACAAAAAGCGCGTAATCAATAAAAATAGACATAATACAGTTGATCATATTTATTTTACAAACCTCGTGAATTCGACACAAAAATAAAATTTAATATTTTGAAAATATAATCCTATAAATATCAAAACATTTATGTGTTCTTCATTTGAAAATGTCTTAATAATAATGATAATAATAATCAAATGAGAATTGTGCATGAAAATTAAATTAGACAATACTAACAAGTGGTATATGCACAAACCAGAATCTGTCCTTGAAAATGAGACACACAAACAAATCACCTAATCTCGGACAGAAGAACAAACCTTGTGATAGTTAACAAAAACGAGAACCTGCTGAATAGTGGACTTTGCCGTCCCGACTAACAGCGTAAAACTGATAGAAAACGAAAAGAGAGATAAATACCTAGACCTTTCTAGAGAACTGGAAAGCTATAGAACATGAACGTGATGGTGAAACCAATTGCAATTGGCCCGCTCGGTAGAGTCACCAAAGGATTAGTACAGGGACTGGAGGAGTTGGGAATAAAAGGACGAGTGGAGACCATGAAAACAAAAGCATTCTTGGGATCGGCTAGAATACTACGAAGAGTCTCAGAGACTTGAGGATACTTGCTGTCACTCAGACTTCAATGAAAAACCATCTCCTAACGCTGGCGTGAAAAACTCCCAAAAGAGAAAAAATAATAATGCAGAGAATGCTATAAGGAAATGCACTGGAGGCATTTACAAACATAGACTGTTCATAACATATATACATAGAACATGTGAATATCAAAACACGAAAACACTTACGACTTCTTAGTTCTGGTACGAGACTTTTTATTACCTTTGAGTTTAAAGGTTCTTCGACATAAGGAGAGAGATACACATTCTTTCTATTCTGGCTTTTCCATCTGCCCCCCCCCACATCTCGTGCGACACCTGCCCAAGGCCTCAGCGAGCTCGCAAAAGTCAACCGTCTTCTCCCGAAGCAGAACTCAACTCAATTAACTGACTTTTTCAAAATCCCCCATATCCTCCGTGCGCTTCCGGTGCGTGACGTCACCCGCACTCTGTTGCCCCGTTTCCATCTGGGCTATTGTGACATCTCTGAGTGACACGTCCGTTCCGCCCGCTTTCGTGAACACCTGTGTTAATGTTGCACCTAAGTAACCCATGCACAGATCCGAAAGGTTCTCAGCCTAACTAAACCCAAAGGCTTAAAACAAAATCCCTCGGCCATTATATTACAGTTAGATAGCTCGATTTTTAAAACCATAACAGGTGTGACGAGCCAGAATTTGAACTCAGCTCGCCGGTTTCTTTTTTTGTGTTGTTAATCGATAAGTATGCTGCCACTCCAATTTGTACATTCTCAAAAGATTTCGAAATATAAAGCTTTAAAGATATTGATTTCCTTTCCACATTGAAATGCATACAGCGTAGTCACCAACGATTGCTATATCGGTGGAGAGTCACAATGGTGTAATGGCTAAAGTGCCGGTTAGTAACCACGAAGTAACCAAGTTTGAACTTCAGTCGTGCTATTACGTTCACTTTCGTGCTAATGCTCTAGGGAAAGGCATGAACCTCCTTATTCCCCCTGTAATGGGCTGAATAGTATCACTGTTGTTCTTCTACGAAGATGATTTTTGCATTTAGTAACCCACGTAGGTTGACATACCATTAAACAAAGAACCCAAACTAGACTGCCTTCATGATGACAGCTAAACGTCGAATCAAGAGGTAGAAACACAAAATTACAGCTCTCCTAAAGTATTAGGACTTCTGCTGTTTGATGCTCTCTGTTCCGTCTCTGAGACCGAATAACAGACACAGATATATTATTCGTTCTAGTCGGAATGAGCATTCCTAGTGTCTTTGGACGATTCACTCGCTCTTCCTACACGCAAACGCTTGTCTTCTCGTACCCCAACCACTAAAAGAGAGCGAATCAAGAAACCAATCTTCTTTTATTGGGATACACTGAACACCCAAGTCCCACGTCCGCCTCTCGTGTGCAGTAACGTCCGGCCAGATCTTTAACTGCATCTGATGATGAGGTTAAAACTCTGAAACTCATTAGTTAAGATGCTCAATTCTTTTACGGTCCCATCAATGGATCAAATACATCGGTTTGAAACATATTAGTATTGAATAGGAATTCTTGAAACCATGTAAGAGTATGAAAATTATATTTCAAAATCTATGATGATATGATAAAATGATTTTATAGCTCTTGGTTCACTAAGTGATTTTCAGTAAGCTGGCATTGTTCATGTGGCCAATTATTCTCTCTTTTACAATCACATTGTGATGAAATGTCTACGGAAGAGTTGCTGATGAAATTGATCGAAACTTCTTCTAGTGTTGTATACGAAGAGAAAAAGAAACAATAACACTTGTATAAAAAATTTTATCTCTCTTTTTTATTACAAAATAGTCGAAATGGTTGGTGAGGAGAAAGAGAGTCAGGAACTGCTAAGAAATAAATTGAGACAAGGACGGTATCTTCAGAGGGCGTTACTTCTTCGCTCTCCTTCCATTAGGCTGGCACAAGGCCGATTTAAAACATTTAATCATCCTTTCTTCTTCCTTCAGGGATCATACAGGGATCGTCGCATCCTTATACCACACTTATGGTAAAAAAATATCCTCTCCGTGCCTGTTTGGGGATTGGTTGGCTCTGTTCCAATATGTTTTATCTTGTCAAATAATTAGTGTTTTCACATTTAGAACAAGACTTCTCAAACTTTTCACTTGATGTTCCTCCCTTTGTAACCAAGTTTAATTTCATTTCACCCTATAAATAAATAAACTGAATATTAAATTACAAAAGATTACTAATTTACCAGTAATTAAGACAATTTACTAGAGAAATGGAATCAGTAAACTGTAAATACAAACGAAACATTAATTCTTGAACTATTTTTTTAATTTTAATTATGGGATTGAGCCGCAAATATCCACCATCTGTATTCAAAGCGCTTGTCTTGTTAGGAAATTATGTACATGGCAAAACCCAGATTTCTTTATATACAAATTTGGCAACTCTCTCAGATTGGACTCGAAAGTTACTCTAAGCTTGGGTTTGGTTTGGCTATGTTTGTTTTTTCAGTATATCAACCATTGTAGGCTACTTAAAGACAAATCCTTTTTATGAATACATATTAAATATATGATTTCTGAACACATACCGAAGATATCATTTTAAAACGAAACTAAGATCATTTTTTGCTCACAGTTAAATCGTTTCACTTATTTCTATCTACTACAAATAATTCTATTCACTTCAAACAGTTCTATTCCCAATAATTCAATTTAGCAAGTCAACAAATTTTAATAGTTCCAAGTATCACTATGGATCACTAACAATTCAATTAAACACCAGTCATTTATTTTCACACATTTAAATGATAAAAAAGTTCTATCTCAAACAATTCAATTTAGCGTAAGTACAGTCTAAATGTCAAGCAGTTCTATTTGACCAATGTATAAAACCCTTTCATGATTTACCACACCGGAGCAGAGTGGCCCTGGGAGTGATATCAATGAAGAGGTACTCTGATATAAAGAGATTCACACAGTTAAATGATAAAACAGTTCTATTTCAAACAATTCAATTTAGCATAAGTACACAGTCTAAATATCAAACAGTTCTCTTTGACCCATAGATAAAACCCTTTCATGAGTTACCACTCCAGGGCAGAGTGGGCCTGGGAGTAAGGTCAATGAAGAGGTACTCTGATATAAAGAGATTGAAGAATGCAAACTAGTATATACCCCTCCCCATGAAGACCTCTGTATTTTGATTCAGCCAGGCAAAATTGTATTCAACACAGCGATCTGTGTAGACCACTTTGAAAAGTCCTGGTCTAGTTAGTTTTTGTGTCTTAGACTTCTATGTTACCAACATATTCCATTACAAAGAGATCATATCGTAGAAACTCAAATATATATTCAAGTTGCGGCACAAGCCCGTTTTTATTTTTAGCTCAGATATATGAAATTCATTTTAAAAAATAATTGTTTAGAAAACATCAAACTATAAAATGCAAATAAACATGATTTTTGGCATAAATACAATTCAGTTGCAAAGTTATCTAAATACAACAATCGTTTTTGAGAGCAACACACACACACATGCACACACACACACGCACGCACGCACGCGCACACACACACATATACATGCACACACACACACGCACACTCATATATACATACACAAGCACAAACACACACATATATATATATATATATATATATATACATGTGTGTGTGTGTGTGTGTGTGTGTGTGTGTGTGTGTGTGTGTACGGACCGAATTTTAAATTCTTATAATTTATTTAACTCTGATTTTTTGCAAGAAATGAATTATAACTATTCTAAAATAGGGTGTAACTTTTCAATCACCCAGCATATATATATATATATATATATATATATATATTAGTTTCCAGACTTTTTTCGTATGGGCACTTTTATTGATAGTACACACATAAAACTCTAGCCTCCTTCGAAGTAATCTCCTGCGGCTGCAATGTACTTGTTTGACCGTTCCAACAACTTCTGGATGGCCCCATGGAAGTCCTCTTGTGTGAGCATGTCAATGACCTTCGACACAGCCTCTTTCATCTCCTCAATGGTCTCATAACGGCAGCCTCTGAGCTTAGGGAATAATCAAAAGTCACAGGGAGCAGGGTCTGGACTATAGGGAGGCTGAGCAACTGTCTTGATGCCTATCTTGGTCAAATAGTCTGTGACAACGAAGGAGTTGTGGCCTGGTGCATTGTCCTGGTGGAAATGCCACTGACCTGGTTTGAAGAGTACTGGCCTCTTCCCAAGTAATCTCTTCCTGAACTCCCTTAAAACCTCAACATAGTAACCCTAACCTCACCCTTTTGGTCAATCAACTCTGGTGTATTGACTTCCTTACTCCTCCCACACCTCTCATCATCCCTCACAGACTCCCTGCCTTCCTTAATTCTCTTATGTCACGCAAAACTGATGCTCGATTCATGCAAGGTGGTCGAAAAGCTGTCTGAAGCATTCCATGCGTTTCTCTGGTATTTTTTCCAAATTTATAACAGAATTTTATTGCATATCGTTCTTCTAAAGTGTCCTCACGTCCAGATTGCATTTTTGAAATTCACCAGCAGTGACAATCTGGCTTTAGTATGGTGTATTCCAATTCCTCCTGTAGCTGTTCATTTAAACCTGAAATCGTAAAAAAATGATTAGTCATCTGATAAGATGTATAGCAATAACATAGTGAATTTTCAAGTGTCTTCAACAATTTTGAACGCCTGTACAAAAAAGTCTGGAAACCTATTGAATGCACCACGTATATATAACAGGTACACAAATACCTTTATTTTATTCAGCTCCAGGGATCTATATGGATCACTTTAGAATCCCTGATTCAAGCAATCAAATAACATTAGATGTATGAAACATTTAACACTTTTTAAAACATTCGAAACCATCACCAATTTTTCTTCTTTTTTTTTTTTTAGAATTTAAATGACAGCAAAGTGTCCGTGTCAGCTAAAGATTGTTTATCTTACTCTTCAACGAAAATTACACTGTCACCTTAACGGACATTGATTGATATCTCCTATCAACAACCTGACCTTTACAATTTGGTCTACGTTAACATTTTATTTGATTTATTGTTCAAATTCAGCAAATTAACAGCGTATGTAAATACAAATTACTTAGGTATAAATACGCACTTGCTAATTATTTTTCGATTAGCTTGTATAAATTTTCGTTTTATTTTTAACTTCTTTGTCCGATCAGCAAGAAAAAACATGAAAGATAATTCTGGTTTAAAATTTGTTGCAAGGTTACCTGCTCCAAATTAATGTACGTTTTCAAGTATGCCAAATGCATATCTGTAGCATTATCACCCGAATGAATGTCTGTAATGTGGTTAACGGTGGTCACTTTGTTGGTGAGGCTATTGGTCTGCTAGGAAGGGAAGCACACAAGAACACAACTCTCTCTCTCTCTCTCTCTCTCTCTCTCTCTCTCTCTCTCTTACATACACACACACACACACACACACACACCGTTCAGTCTGTGGGGACGTGGAATCAGGAAGAAATAGACAACGGACACTATGTGGTTAACGTATTCGTTCTTCTCGGAACATGTCTCTTCCGTATCTTTGCTTCGTTCCTATCCAATAAAGATCGAATCCGTGATATACAAACAGAGATTCACACCCCACTTCACTTCTCACATAAACTCTGTCAACTCATCTTCCTTTCAACAACTGGCTTGATAGATAGATAGATAGATAGATAATGTTAAAAATTTCTACTTTCAATAAATTCTCTTGGTTTTTGTTGAAATTAAGTTTTCCATTTAGACAAGGACTTCTCAAATTTTTTACTTGATGCACCCTTTGTAACCGAATTTGATTTGCATTCACCCCCATATAAATTGTAAATGACATATCACTAGCAACCGTAACACCCAATCAGGCATTCTACTTCGGAAAGATATCTGGCAACTGGCCGACATGGTCCAGTGATATTTGTTCGAAATTAATTGTGTACACAGACTTTACACTAAACCAGGCATTCTGCAATATGTACGAGATATCTGGTAACTCGTATAATGAGCTCAAGAATTGTCTAAATTTGTTGTAGATTAAATGTAGGCAATATGTTGGTGTCAACTAATGATTGTTTATCATACTCGTTAACAAAAAACGCGCTGTAATCTCAGCCGGGCGGACTTCGATATCTTCTATCAACCAGCGCCCAGAAAGAATAATTTAAAAGTTATTTCACACTACGCAATCAATTTGTTTATACGAGAATACTGAATACAACAAAAAGATATATATACACACACACCTTTAAAATTCGATCAGAAATCAATTAAGGGTTTGGTTTGGTTTGGTTTTTATGTCATACCAAACATTGTAGGTTATTTAATGACAAATCCTATTTATACATATACATTAAATATATATGATTTGGTTTGGTTGGTTTTTATGGCATATCAAACATTGTATGTTATTTAATGCCAAATCCTATTTATACATACATATTAAATGTATAAAAATTTGTTGGGTTGGGTTTTATGGCATATCAACCATTGAAGGTTATTTAATGCCAAATCCTATCAATACATATAAATTAAATATATAAGATTTGGTTTGATTGAGTTTTATGGTGTATAATTTTGTTTTTAAAAGTTTTAAAGGAGCTAAATGGTTTCAAGTATTTCTATTAATACAGATAATTCTATGTTCTATAAATCATTTGTTTGTACACAGGTAAATGATTTCAAGTATTGATATGTATCACTAACACTTCAATTAAACGTCAGTCGTTTGTTTACACACAGTCAAATAATCAAACAGCTATATTTATTACAATTCACTTTAATGTCATCTGTTTGCACACAGTTTAAATGTCGAACAGGTTTTTTTGACTTATAGACTCGACCCTATGAAGTGTTATTATGCCGGCTCAGAATGGACTTTGGAGTATTGTCAATTAAGGAGTACTTAGCATTCCCAAAAGCTTCAAGACTGGAGCCTCATCATCAGATGGTTTTGTGTCATATCCAGGATACTCGCTGGCGGGGATCTTGCCCATCTGCAGAAATGCAGTTGGTGTATTTTACAGCCCCAGCCGACAGGACTAAAAATAAATTAATGATAAGATTTTATTGATTGACATAGTGATTTTAATGACATGTCAATCTGTCTAAAGTTATTTTATGCCTACAGGTTTGGGAATCGAGTTCATTGTATGTTAATTCTTATATTTTTTGTGCAGTTGTTTCTCGAGAGTTTTTTTGTTTGTTTTTTTTTTTTGGTGGTGGGGAGTGCCCTCATTCCTATCGAATACTAACCATTTTAAAACAGATCTACTTGACTTATAGATTGTAGCCTAATGAGTACAAACATTCCATGTCAGTGAAAGGCGTGTCGTCACTCTACGAGCTCTAAAGCTTCACCCTCACCCTCTGATGTAGTTTAGTGTCATGCCCAAGACACCCTTTTTGTGGAGTTGGGTCTTATCCCACTGCAGGGGATATAGTAAGCGTCTTCTAGGTCCTGTCGACCGAGTTTTTACTAAATTTTAGTTTTGTTTGTTTTTTTTTGGGGGGGGGGGGTTGTTTGGTTGGTTTTTATGGCATATCAACCTTTGTATATTTTAGTTTTAAAAAAGTTTTGGTGTGCATATGTAATTGTTAAAGGATTAGATTTTGTTTCATCTTTGTGAGTACACATAATGCTGCATACTTACCAACGACAGCTATGTCAGGGAAAGTTTCTCTAGCGTAATAATTACAGTGCTGGACTGTGTCCTCGAAGTAAGCGGGTTCGAACCCCAGTCTTGCTATTACGTTCACTTTCGCGCAAATACCATTTAGAAAGGTATATATCCCTTTATCCTTCCCCCACCCCACCCCAGCTATAGGTTAAATACTACCATTACTGTCCTTCTACAAGGATGGCTTTGAAATTAAATAACCCATTAAAGTCAAAATGCCATTAAGCAAAAAAAAAAAAAAACAATTTTGTTGCGCTATCAGTAAAAAGAAATATCTGAGAAAATTCTGATATGAATATTATGGTATTAAACCAGAGACTTTTGCGTTTGAAAATTTATTTTATATTGCACAAAAGAGTGTAACGTAAATATTTAAATGAAAACATTGCTAACAAAAACACCAAAACTTAAAAATTCTACCGAAAATCTATTAATCATTGGATAATTGATAAAAGTGCGTGGATTGAAAAACGAATGCGGTTATAGCTTTTTTAAAATATCACCCAACTGTCAGGGCGGACCTTTTTTAAATATATAAATGGTTGATCCCGCGAGACACAACTACAGTTGACTTCACCACATTATGTAATTAAAATAAATTAAGGATTAAATATTTTACCGAAAATTCCATTCCAATTGTTTGTTGTTTTGTTTTTTCTCGTGATTACGCCTAGTTTGATTTAGATAAATTTTGTGAAAATCTGCTGTATTGTTTAAACAAAAATAATTCGGTTTGTAAAAGTAGAGAGTACGAATTCACTGGTGACTGTCAACCCCTGAATACACGCCTTGTTTGTATAGCATTAGAAGAAATATTAAAGTAGATATTTCAATCGGCTCATTGGTCTAGTGGGTAGAGTGTTCGCCTATAGCCCGGGAGACATGGGTTCAATCCCCGGTGGCGTCATACCAAAGAGTTTAAAAATGGCACTTGCTTAACACTCAGCAATGTAAGGTACGTATCAAGTGTAAAGTGGAGCAATCCAGGGAAAGGAGTAGTGCCCTCCCCTACACCTTGGTGTAGTAGCTATTGAAAAGGAGCCTTCTGGTCACCCTCGACTACGGTCGCCAACTTTACTTTACTATATTTCAAGTTATTTTATCCCGTGTAATGCTGGATACCCTTTTGTAACACATGGTAAATAATCAGACAGACTAATCTACGTTTCCTCGTTGGTTGGGTTGGATTTTATGGCATATCAACCATTGTAGGTTATTCAATGCCAGATCCATTTTTATGTAAATAATCTGTTCTATTTAAAACAATTCAGTTTAGCATGAGTACACAGTTTCATGACAAAAACATTTCCATTTCAAACTATTCAAGCAGTTATATGTAACAATTTAGTTAAGTGTAAATACAGTTTTAATGTCAAAAACAGTTCCATTTCAAATAATTCAGTTAAGCATAAGCATGCAGTTTAAATGTAAGTACGGTTTAATTGTCAAAATCATTTCTATTTCAAGCTATTCAGTTTACTCAAACAATTCATTTTAGCATAAGTATGCTGTTAGTTCCATTTAACCTACAGACAGGGTCCTATCAGGTGCTACCACTCCGGGCCAGAGTGGACCTGGGAGCGATGGCAATGAAGGGGTACTCCACATTCCCCAAAGCTCCAGCACTGCTGGAACCTCACCATCAGATTGTTTAGTGTCATATCCAGGACACTCGTTGGGGGGGTCTTACCCCTCTGCAGAGAAGCAGTCGGTGTATTCTACAGCCCCAGCCGACTGGGTAAACGTTTCTTCGTGTTTCTATAAAGAAACAAAAAAGCTACCGACTCCAAGACATATCTTTCAAACGATCCCCAAAAGAGATTATTGAGAAAGAGAAAAGGGAAAGAAGAAAAGCCTGCTAATGTCATCTTTTTATCTAAAGGCGACGCCTAAAATTACCCAGTCATGGATTTTTTTTTACATATGACCTTTCCCTACATCTGCAAATCAAAGTTTTTCTATTTTTTTTTTTTTTTGTAGACCTCATCAAATTTTCATCGTAGCCATCATCATCATCAACTTCAGTGTTTGTGCTTCTTTTTAATTCATTGTGCATTGTGAACGTGTTACTGTCTCTAATGTGCATTTTCCATTTATTCTTTGTTGAACGCGTGAATTTATTATATGCGCTAAATATAACAAAATACGTATATCTGTGTATAAGCATTGGAATCTGTATTCATCATCATCATCACCATGGTGTGCCAATGGCAAAATTCCCCCATCTCTCTCTCTCTCTCTCTCTCTCTCTCTCTCTCTCTCTCTCTCTCTCTTATGTACGCCACCCGTCTCAATCGAACATCGTTCCAATGGGGTTCTTTAGTTGACATCCAGTAGCAGCACAGAACTGATGAATGTAAGTTTTTGTTTTGTTTTTGCTTTTTTGTTTGTTTGTTTTGTTTTGTTTTTGTTTTTTCGTTTTTTTGTTTTTGTTGGGGGTTTTTTTTGTTTGTTTGTTTTTTTTTTTTTTTGCTGGTCGGCCAATGCTGGTGTGTCCATGAGTTGGAGTCCATAGTCTTTTATGAGTACGTCCTTACTTCGCCACCTGTGCCCAGCATGTCTTGTTTAGCTTATTTGGATCGTTTAACAGATGAGTGGTTAGTGGCTACATAGCTTATGTTTTGTGGGGAGCTGCTTCTAGGATTTGTTTGAAACAGAATGTAGCATCCTTTCATAGTTTCCATCCAACTTTTTCTCCATGCGTTTCGTTAGATTCCGGGTGCAGCAACTATACAATAGTACTGACAATGCTACAACATGGAAGAATTCCAGTTTTATTTAATCAGAGAGATCAGATTTCTGTATGATCACTAACCTGTCAATAGCAGTCCATGCTTTACTAATGCATAAGTTGAAATTGCTTTCAGTAAATGTGATATTGCTACCGAAGTATATAAACTGGCCTACTAATTTCAGAAGCTTGCCATCTAATTAATGATGGCACCATCTTGATTAAAACACACGGATTCTGTTTCATCTGAATTCAAGTGGAGACCAATGCCACTTGCTGCCTGTTCGAGGCAATGCAGCTGAGCGCTAGCTCATTCAAAAATCGGTGAGATTGGATTTTTTTAAGAGACGCGTTAAATTTCTTTCATCTCGGAATTGAGGACCCATGGTGGATTAGTTTGGGGTTGTTTTGTTTTTTTTTGTTTTGTTTTTTTCGTTTTTTCTGCCTAAATTCTTAAAATATTATGATGAGTTCTGCCGTTTCCGAGTCGACACAAACAGCGTTTTGTTATAACATTGTTTCGACAGCCTCTGTTATTTTACTCAACTGCGTCTCGACGAAAGCTCCCGAAGACAAAGAAGAAATGAAGAGTTGATGACTAGTTCTCATCAAGAAAAAGAGTAAAAAGTCATACACGTTGTCACAGAACACAAAAACACTCACTTTATTACGATGCTTCAACTTCCTCTACACTGGCCTCAAACCAGCAAAATATGAACTGGTATTTTTGATTCAATATAGGAACTTATGAATTGAAATCTAATTATAGAATAGCAGTTTCACTCTCTCCGAAATTTAAGTCGTTGTTCCTTTGTTGGTTAATAATTGACTGACATTTCCCCAAAATCGCCAATTTTCGTATGACTGTTTCGTGTACCAATTGCGAGAGTTTTCGTGACTGACTGTGTAGTCGATCATATAGGCTGGTTCCCTGGGGATGGGGATTGGCAGAAGCTAACTCTTACAATCCACTGTGATGTTGTTATCGATGACTCCTGTGTTGGTGATAGGTGGTCGCCTGATGGAGGAGGAGAAACATGAAAAAGCATCTTCCTTCAAGTGTTTGGATCCCTATGGTTTTATTTCCTCCGTTTAGTTTCTGAGGCCTTAGAAGTCTGTGGCAATGGATAATCGATACAATGTGGAGGGGGGGTTGATTCTTCGTTCCAGTAAGAACCATCTCTTCATGGATCACTGAATGGTTCAATCGCTCTCCATCCATGCGATCGCTCGTTTCCTTGTGTCCTCTTCCTCCAAAAGAGGGAATCAAGAAACTCAACCTCTGACTTGAGGTGGGCGGCATCGTCCGGCCAGACACTCGCCACTATTTAGACAGTCGTTCGAGTCTGGTGACCTCATTAATCCTAATTAACTTCTGTTTTCACTCCAGTGCTTTATCAAGCACTCCCTGTTACACCTAAAAAGTATTGCAGTCCACAGGAGATATATTATGCCCCTTCCCTAGTCCATACTTAGTGAATATCTCTTGAATCAGTTAAATCTTCCTTGTTTTTTCATCCTTGAGATTTGCCCCGTCAGCGATGCTAAGATTACACTGACTATATCCCCTGCAGAGACGAAAGACAGCTCCACAAAAAGGGTTGTTCTGGGTTGGACACTAAACTGTATCTGGGTGTGAGGCTACTGTTTTGCAGATCTGAAGAGTGTGGAGTACCCCTGCATTAACATTAGTCCAAAGTTCTCTCTGACTTGGAGTGATAGTACCTATTGGAGTCCCGTCTGTGGCTAAAATAGATCTGTTCGTAAATTATTCGTATTAGATAGGAATACTTGATATCGTATAACTATGTGCAAAAAAAAACTTTTAAAACTACACAAAAAATATAAATATACAAAGTACGCTATTCCCAAATCACTTATAATAACTCCTGACAGGTTGACATGCAGTTAAAATGAATCAATCAATCAATCACCATTTAGATGTCTATTTTATCTTCTACTTAGGTCTTTTCGTGCTCTACCCGCTCCTACGTTTGAACTCGCGATCGACAGATAACTTTATCCTTTCGCAGATTTTATTCGTGGGAGATTTTTACTCGGTGACCTATACTTGTGATATTGTGCCAGCTCAGAAAATAAGAATATCATCATTTAGCTATTCCCCCCCCACTCTCTCACTCTCTCTCTCTCTCTCTCTCTCTCTCTCTTTAAATATGAAAATTCTATTGTTCTATTTCCAATGTATCTTAATAATGTCAACTTTTTTCTTGTTATTTTTATCGGTTTTATACGTTCATTGCGGAGACATTCGCTTATTTTAAGGACGTATTTCTATCCGAGCCAAGTTCAGCTGTCAACTCTGGCCTGTGTGTTTCAGTGATTTTAATTACAAATAACGCCAGAAATAGAAACAAATATTTGGAAATTTAGCTAATTAACAATATAATTAAGTAGAGAGAGTCTCAAACGTGTGAATACTCCAATTTTTTAATTATTTTCTTCTGTGAGATGAAATTTCGCTGCGAAATACGATTCCATCATTCAATTTTCATGGCAACTAACTTCACCATCTTAAATACGAACAGGAAAACTTTCGTTGACATTTCCTGGCGCGTAAAGTTATTCTAAATTTAATTAAAAGTTCATTTGAAGTTCATAAAATAATGATAGAATTATTAATAAAAATCGATCTGATTTTAAGTCATATTTTATTTGAATTGGTTGTCTGCATTTATTTATTTAATTATTTGGTATCTTAAATTTGGTGAGTACGGACTGTCCGTTTTTCATGAAGAATTGACGATGAAGTTTGATTATTCATTATTTCCACAGAGCATCATAATCTCTGCTTGTTGTTTTCATTGTATTTCTGTAGCCCTGTCAGCGGCACTTAGAATACGCTGTCTATATCCCCTACAGAGGGATAAGACCCCCCAACCCAAAAGGAATGTCCTAGGTATGACACTAACAGCATCTGGCGGGGAGGTTTCTGTTCTGAATATCTAGGAAGTGTAGAGTAACCTCTTCATTGGCATTACTCTCAGGCCCACTCTGACCCGGAGAGGTAGTAACCGTGAAGATTATATCTATAATTTTAGTACAAATGTATTTGACCAATAGATTTGTACGAAAATTATTCGAATTCGATAGGAACCATCATCATGTCGTGCTGCCAGTACAGATTTCCCTGACCTTCTCTCGCCACCTGTCTCTATCGTCCATCGCTCTCGGCAGGTCCTCCAGGCTACATCCTGTATCGGCACAGAGCTACTGTAAATAGGTTCGAGCTGGTCGTCCAACCTAGCTCGTCTATGGGAGGGGGTCACTGGATTACATCGCTTACGAGTTCGTCCTTACTTCTTCAGCAGTGTCCCTCACATCTAGTTCCTCTAATTTGGATGGTTTTCGTGATGGGTGGTAAGTTGCCGTACCGCTGCTGTTTTGTGGAGTGTTGCCTCTATGACTCATACTCAAACCGCATATCGTGTCGCATATTGTACCGCTGGCAAACAACAAAGAACTCGTGGATATGTAAAAATATAATTTATATTTTTATTCTTCGACGGCGATGTTTGTGTGAAGTAGGAATACAGTAAGAGAGAGTTCGCACATATCTTTCTTCTGCGGCGGCCGGTGAACACACACGGGGGAGTTGACAGGAGAGCTTAAGTGGTAAGCGGATCTCTCCCTTCCCTTGACAGACCAGCGGATCTCTCCCCATCGCTTGAGCGACCAGTGGATCTCCGCCCTTCAGTCCAAAATTACGGACCCTATATCGTCTTTCAAGTCCCACGTATTTTCTGTTTATGGCTGGTTATCGGAACTTAAATACTTCGGGTTTTTTTCCAATAATTTGTTGATCTTCTCTGCGAACAGAAATATCTGTCACTCTATCCGCAGGCAATAAATTACATTCTCGCCATCATCCTTATTTTTATCTTTCCTGTGAAACAACCTTGTTGATGTTATCTTGCGACCGCTTTGAATCTGATAAGTTCAACCTCAGCACTCCGTCGCCAGCTAAGCTAGTATATTACAGTCGATAGGAATACTTGAAGCCATATATCTTTGAATTATTTTTATTAAGTATAGTTACTTGAAGCGATAATTGTTTACAAAGGATAGTTGTGTGCAAGCAGATGACTATTATTCAACTGAAATAATTACTTGAAACTAAATGATCATTGATATTAGATACAATTACACACAACGATACAACTGTCAGCAAAAAAAAACCTCTTCCGACACAAGTATACAAAAAATGTAAACAATAATTCACAACGAATATAAATACAAATATACAATGAAGTCAGTTCCATAATGTCTGTGCATCAAATAACCCAAGAAGGGCTGACATGCCGTCAAAATCAATCAAATCATTTCTAAAACAAAGAGGAATGTAAACTACTCCTTCGTTGTCATTACTCCCATGTCCACTCCGTCTTTGAATGGTCGTACCTTTTAGGGCCCTTCTAAGATTCAAATAGATCCGTTTGAAAATTATTTCTCCTTTGATAAGAAATACTTGATATATTTGTATCAGAAATACTTAAAAGCATATAACTGTGCATATTTTTTGTATGAATAAGTAAGTAAAGTTAGCGACCTTAGTTGAGGGTGACCCGAGGGCTCCCTTTTCAATAGCTACTACACCGAGGTGTAGGGAGGGCGCTACTCCATTCTCTGGATTTCTCCACTTTACCCTTGATCCGCACCTTATAATGCTGAGTGTTAAGCCAGGTCGCACCAAGTACCATTTTTGAGTTTTTGGTATGACTCGACCTAGGATTGAACCCTGGTCTCCCGGATCATTGGCGATTACTCTACTCATTATAGTTACTCCAAAATATACTTGCTTACAAAAGATTATTAGTATTTACTCTTTTGAGAGTTTTTCACACCAACGTTATCTAATGGTTTCTCACTAGAGTTTAAGTGACCTTAAATTTTTATGACTTTTCTCAGCATCCTGGCCAATCTTAATAATGCTGTAGTCTGGATGGTCTCTACTTGTCTTCTTATTTCCAAGTCTTCCTGCCACAATTGGTAGCACCGTCACCTTCATGTTCCATGGTGTTTTTAATTCGCTAACCAAGATCTAGATATTTATCTCTCTTTTCGCTTTCTTTTCTTTTCTCTCCGTTGTCGGCCGGAATGGCTAAGTCCACAATTTAGCAGGCTCTCTTTTTTTTTCTTTGTTTTTCCTTTTTTTTTTTTTTTTGATTATCACTTGGTCCGGTCGTCTAGTCGTTAAGTGTTCCGTTTGTATCTCAAAATACCTGAGAAGTTTGTGTGTCTCATTCTCCAGAACAGATTCCGGATTGTATATATGCCACTCGTTCGTATGCTCAAATTCAGATTCTTTGCACAATTCCCCGTGGATTTCCTTCTCCACCCAATCATGTTTAGTCTTATACTCTTTTTGCACCAATTTACCGCATTCGCTTATTATACGATTGATCGTTTCATCTCTATCACCACATAACCTACACTAGCTATTTATGTTGCATCTTATCAATTTTTGCTTTAACATGGTTGGTCCTTATGCGTTGTTTTGTACTTCTATTTCCCTCTTAGCCATGTCCAAGTTGCCCAGTGTGATATTTTGCTTGTTTATCGCTTGAAATATCCTAACAATTGTTTTTCTTCCTATTATTGTTGGTCTGTTGATCCATGGGCTGTTAGTGCTGTTCGGGTGCCTGGTCGCTGTGATCAATCTTTGTTTGCTCTTTTTTTAAGTGGTCTTCGAGACGTCTTATTGATGTATAGACACTATATTCGATACTAACGAATCGTCTTCCTCCTTCTTTTCTCGATACATATAGTCTGTCTATCGGGTGTCAGGCCTTATTCATTGTCGTTAATTTTCTTGTGCTCTGGTCCATTTGTTGAAGTTCTTTCCTCGTCCACTTTAAGAAAAGTCCCGAGTATCTTACGAGGAGGACAGCCCTGGCGTTTATCCTTTTAATGATATTTCTGCTATATAGTTTGGATTCGAGTTGTTTTCTCGTTCTCCTGATGTATTCTTTTTTAATTTTTTTTTTCTTTCATATCCGCTTGTCTGATAGAGTCCACTTTCAATACTCTCAAGTATTTGTAAATTTCCTTTTCTCCGAGCGTTCTGATTTTTTCTCGATTTGGTACTTCTGTTCCTTCCGTCATTTGCCGTCTTCCGTTTTTATTATTATTATTATTATTATTTGTTGATGTTGTTGTGTGAAACCATATAATTGCTTGCAAATTATTGGTGTTAGAAATACTTGAAACCATATAACAGTGTGGAAACAAATGATTATTATTCAATAGGAAGTGTTACTTTAAACTATATAATCATAGTTTTTGATAGGAATACTTTTTAAAAAACTGTGTGCAAATTATTGGTATTGGATAGGAATACTTTAAAGATACAACTGTGCACCAATTATTGGTATTTGAAAGGAATGCTTGAAACAATACGACTCTGGGTAAATTATTTGTATTTGATGGGAACAACTTCAAAAATACAGCAGTGAGCAAATGATTGGTATTTGACAGGAATACTTTTAAAAAACGCAACAGTGTGCAAATTATTAGTATTTGATAGGAATACTTGAAAAATACAACGTTGTGCAAGTTATTGGTATTTGATAGGATTACTTTTAAAAAATACAACTGTGCCCAAATTATTTGCATTTGAATACTTTTTAAAATACAACAGTACGTAAATTATTGGTATTTGAAAGGAATATTTTTAAAATGTACAAGTATGTTTAAATTATTGGTATTTGATAGGAATACTAGAAACAATACAAGTGTATGCTAATAATTGGTATTTTATAGGAATACTGGAAAAATACAACTGTGTGCCTATTATTTTCATTTGATAGGATTACTTTTAAAGAATACATCTGTGAGCAAATTATTAGTATTTGGTAGGAATACTTTAAAAATATAACTGTGTGCAAATTATTGGTATTTGGTAAGAATACTTTTTTAAATACAACAGTCGGTAATTTTTGTATTTGATTGGAATACTTTTTAAAAATACAAATGTTTAAAAAGTATCGATATTTGATTGGAGTATTTTTTAAATACAACTGTGGGTAAGTTATTGATATTTGGTTAGGAATACTTTAAAAATACGACTGTGTGTTATTAATTTGATGCGAATATTTTAAAGAATATTTTGGTATTTGTTAGGAATACTTTTAAAAATACAACTATGTGCAAATTATTGGTATTAGATAGGAATTCTTTTTAAAAATACAACAGAATTCAAGCTATTGATATTTGGTTGGAATATCTTTAGAAAATACAACTGTGTGCAAATTATATTTATTTGATAGGAATACTTTTTAAAAATACAACGGTTTTCATGTTATTGATATTTGGAAGGAATACTTTAAAAACACAACTATGTGCAAATAATTTGATACAAATATTTTTAAAAAGTAAAACTGTGTAAAATCTTTTAGAATTTATGGGAATGCTTTTAAGAATGCAACTGTGTGCAAATTATTGGTATTTGAAAGAAGTACTTTAAAAAATACATCAGCATTCAATTTTTTTGCATTAGATAGGAATATTTGATATCTTATAACAGTGCCTAAACAAAGGATTATGGAAAAATGAAAGAAGCAATCGAATATTGGAAATGTTGTTGTGATTACAATTAATCCTTTATTAATGAGTTAAATTTCGATATAAAATGACCCCTAAGGAATTGAATGCCGTTAAAAATAATAAGTCGAACTATTATTTTATTTCGGCTCACACACAAGTCTATATTCCATGAGGTAACCTAAAAGCAATTTTGAGCAAAATGTGTTAATTTATTCGTGTGGATATAATAAGCCTGAACTTTTATTTTCCTGTACCTGATGTATCATGACTCTGTTTATAACCCCCTACTTTTTAGTGACGTAAGCATTCGAGTAGTTTAATATTTAGCAAGCTTGACGACTTGCAAACCTGCAAAAGCGAGTTCGAGTCCCATTTGGTGCCTCATTCATTCGACCATGTGCCTCATCAAAACACTCAGTAAATTACAACTTTTGGATGACGTCTTTTCAAGTTATTTCTTAACACTTTCCCGGCGAACAGATTAAGTCCACCAACAAAGGCGCCTCTGGTGGTGTAATGGTTAGCAAGCTCGACTAGCAAACCTACACGAGTGAGTTCGAGTCTCATTGGATGCCCCTTTCATGTGGCCTTGTGCCACATCTAAGCAAAAAGCTTAGTAAATTTCCATTAAGTCCACCAACAAAAAAAGTACAGTTTTTGTAACCCTCACTTTTCTGCACAAAAGGAAGAGAAAATTATTGACAGACAACTTAACATTTACAAAGAGGTCCGCCACTTTCGTCATCTGGCGATCGGTGTTCAATCTCCAGAGGCTCACTTTATTCCTATATGACACTTTTACAACTGAATCTAATGATAATAGTTGGTCGTAGAGGAGTATATGCTATAGAATCAATTACTTTTGTCTTATGCATTGAGAGTTTCAAGATATTCCATGAATTCCTTGATTCATAAAGATGCGTGAAATAATTAAATTACATTATGTTTACTTCAGACAATCGACTGAGAAAATGGACCGCTAAAAATTTTTCAATTATTTCTCCAACTAATTAAAATACAAGGTGTGTTCAAAAAGTGTCGTGGCTACAGCTGTATTTACCAAGACAGAATTAAACGATGAATGAAACGTTAATGTTCTTCTTTATTGTGGTCTGTTCAAAATTACTGATGCCGAAACTGTTTTTACAACGAAAGAAATTAACAAGGATTGAAACGTTAATTTTCTTCAAAATACGTGTATGTGTTTAAAAAGTATCGAGGGCGGAACGGTATTTACCGTGACTGATTTAAACAATGAATGAAACATGAATTTTCTTCAAAATTATGAGCCAAACAGAAAACAAAAGCTTACATAAACAAACAAACAAACAAATACACACAAACATACATGACAGCTACTTATATATATGTATACATATATAACATTCTTCGGAAAGTTAACATTTTTTTTTTACTTATATTGATTCATTGCATATGAATTGTTTATTCAATCAGTACGAAAAATGTATAACAAGCTTAAAGTGTTAATACGATCGTAACAATGTTTAAAAAACACTAATATTTTAATATAAAATATAAGGAAAACATTTGCTATTACTAACAATGTGTACCTGTAAGTAACAAAATTTAGCAGAATAAGATCGTTTATTTTTCCACTGAGTCGATGTAGTTTCGTTTTGTGCTAACATGTTTTTGGTAAGTATTTCCATTTTTATAATAATGTTAATACATTGAGCTGATATGCATTTTTCTCACTGATTCAGTTTTAGTGGGGCGGTGGGGGTCTAATATAGAATTGCTTATAAATTTCATTAAAACATTTGGCCTTAAACTTTTATAAATCTTCTTTTGTATTTGTTTTTTTCTTTGTCCGTTTTTTGGGGTTTATTTCTTTTTTGTTTTTTTTGGATCTCTTTCTTTGTTTTTCGTTTGGGTTTTTTTTTTTGGTGGGGAGGATTTTAGGTTGTTTGTTTTTTGTTTTGTTTTGTTTTGGTTTTTGGTTTTTGGTTTTATTTTTATCTCATTTTTTGTATTCATTTGTTTATTTTTTCTTTTGTGGATTTACATTTTTTTATCATTAGAGTAATTAACTCATCGAACCCTGGGCTTCCCACGACCGTAATCCTCTCAACCTAAGTTCCTGGGTTGGAAAATAACAGAAAATGTAATATTTAATCAGTTATTTCATTGCTTTAAAGTTTGTCGAATAACACATTACAATATTCTATGGACATTTAAATATATAACAAAATTTATATTCATACGTGGTGTCAAAAAAATGATATCACTTCAAATATATAAGGGGTATCAAAAAAATTTATATTACTTCCTAATCTAATGATTTGACCAATTGTCGTTGAAATGATCTCAAGTTTTAACAACATCTATTCAAACGACTCAAAATTCTAATGTTTAATGTTCAAACGACTTTTCTTTTCCATTGAATGGCATTCTATTCATAAAAAGTAAAAATATAAGATATAGAATTTGAATAAAGTTGTTTCTTCATGTGCTATTAAAATTTGAGATCACTTGAACGAGAATTGATCAAGTTATTAAAATAAGAAATGATATTGTTTTGTTTTTTCTGAAACTCATATATATATATATATATATATATATATATATATATATATATATATATATATGTGTGTGTGTGTATATATAGGTATTTAAGTATCTATCTATCTATCTATATCTATATCTATATATATATATATGTATATACATAAATACATACATACACACACACACACACACACACACACGTATATATATATATATATATATATATATATATATATATATATATATATATATATATATATAATTAACCATATTGTTTTTTAGCCAACTGGAGATTTAAAATATTTGGCACAACTTTTGCTCATATTCCGACACACACAACCCCCCCATATATATATATAAAAAAAAAAAAAAATATATATATATATATATATATATATATATATATATATATATATATATCGGAAAGTATGTCAATGATTAAATAAAACACAAATTCAATAAATTTTATATTTTTAGCTCGAGTGAAAACAGAATTTACGAACTCATTTTTTTTATTTTTAAAAGATGTTATTAGAGCTTTAATACACCCCGAAATGGCATTAACAAGAACACAGTAAAATAGCTGTTTGCATTGTCTTAAATCTAGATAATATATTTTGTGTTTAAAAAAACATCTCTGGGCGTGCGCGCGCGCGTGTGTGTGTGTGTGTGTGTGTGTGCGCGCGCACGCGCGCATCTGTGTATGTCACTACGTAAACGCAAAGTATATTCCTACACGATATAATTATCGGTGTTATTCAAGCTTAATAATAAACGGTAAAGATTATTATATCAGCAGCAGCAGGTCTAAAACAAGTAAACAAGAAGAAATATTTTTCTCGTAAAAGATAATTAATCGATGCTGAAATAAAATACGTTTTTTTTTTTTCAGGAAGAGAATGCAGACTTTTCACTCAAAAAGAAATAAAGACGAAAACGAAGGGTATAGAAACGAATCCCAATTGCATATAGAAGCTTCTCTGTTTCATCACCTTATTTCTAAGATTTAGATAAACTCAAGATTAGATTAAAAGTACTTTAATTTATCTAAAATTCTGATTAGTAAAAAATGTATTTTTAACAACTAACAACCTAGTCGGGAAAAGATTTCTTAGGTTATTTTGGGTTTTGATCTATCATATTTTGGGAAATAATTCAAATATCATTGTCTGCCATCCCAAAGACATTTTCTAAAAGGTGTTGTCTCAAACGAAGGTGTACATTGGTCAATAAATACAAAATAGAATTTTAAATTACAGCTTCTTCAGTTTCTTTCTGTTTAAAAATTAATACCTTTTTTTGTAAATCAATTATTTTTTCATTTATAGAGACACAGACATAGATAGATAGATGCAGAGTCAACGAGAAAGTGACACACACCAAGTGCCGTTCACTCTGTCAACGCATTCTGTTATTGACTTCCCTTTATAAGTATAGCAATTCCTAAGCCCACGTGGTACGCTTGTTGTCCGAGCGGTCTGATACTAAGTCTAACGTAAAGTTGGGCGGGTTTCGATCCCAGCTTCGACCGTCCTACGTGTCTAGCCACACTGAAGAGTTGTGATACAACGAAACAGTCTTTCTCTGTGGATGACATATATATATATATATATATATATATATATATACCGGTGATCAATTAATATAGTTAATATATAATGATATAAAATATATTTAATAATTAAAACCATTTTAACTGCGTGCAAAAAAGAGCTCGTTCAAGAATGCTATTTACAAAATGTATTCACAAATCTTATATTACATTCAGTTGACATATATTACATTCAATTTGGCATTCAATAACTTACAGTGGTTGATATGACATAAAACTCATATATATATATAGGTGATCAATTAATATAGTTTTGTCTTATATTAACATGTTCTAGTTGACATGTTCGTTCTACCTCACATATTTTTTCATGTTTGATCAAATTTCATATCTAGAAATCCATTAACATTCCGGCTAGTTTACTATCAAATAATTACTATATACTGATATAGCGTGTAAATCCAGCAAGATTTCTTTTGGTCGAAGGACCTCAGAAACAGTATTTTTGATATGTTGTGAAGCTGCGCCATCGTATTTTTTATATCCTCCATGTTTAAGAATTTTAAAATATTGATATGAAACTTTTAGATTAATAGACGTATTGATTAATTGATTTTAATGGCGTGTCAACTTGTTTTGAATTATTTTATGCCTATAGGCAAGGGAATCGCGTACTTAGTGCATTTACATTTCTCTCTGAGTGTGTATGTGAGTGTGCGCATGTGTATATATATATATATATGTGTGTGTGTGTGTGTGTGTGTGTGTGTGTGTGTGTGTGTGTGTGTGTGTCTTTAGAATTTTCTTTCGTTTTAATATTTCAAAATCATCTGTGATTGTTTTCTAATAATTACATTCTGTGTTATTGACCATGGTTACATTTATAATCGGTTAGGTCCGACTTCCATATGATCGAGAGCCTATTGATAGCTGTCCATGCCTTCGTCAGTCGTTAAACGCAGTTTCTTCCAGGCAGCGGTTGTGTCGATACTGCTATATGGATGCACCACATGGACGCTAACCAAGCGGCTGGAGGGGAAACTAGACGGCAATAACACAAGAATGTTGAGAGCAGTATTGAACAAGTCCTGGCGACAACATCCCACGAGACACCAACTATACAGACACTTGCCCCCCATCACGAAAACTATACAAGTTAGACGAACCAGACACGCAGGACACTGCTGGAGAAGCAAGGACGAGCTCATAAGCGATGTACTCCTGTGGACCCCCACATATGGATGTGCAAAAGCAGGACGACCAGTACGAACTTACATACAGCAACTATGTAAGGACATTGGATGTAACCCTGAAGACCTGCCGGAGGCGATGAATGATAGGGAGAAGTGGCGAGAGAGGGTCAGGGATATCCGAGCTGGCGGCGCGACATGATGATGATGATGACATTTATAATGTTTTATATAATTTTATTTCTCTAAAAAAGACAAACTGTCATCCATGATGATATTTTCAGAACGGTCCCTAATATCATCGGTGTTTATATTTCCATTTTTAGTCTAGTTTCTCAAGAATTCTTTTTCACATATATTTGATATCAAGTATTGTTATCGAAAGCGAAAGCCCAATTGGCTGGAGCTATAGAATATACCGATTGCATTTCTGCAAAGGAGTAAGACCCCCACCTCCAACGAGTTTCTGGGATATGCCATTAAACCATCTGATGGAGTGGCTCCAGCCTTGGAACTTTGGAGTAAGCTTTCATTGCACCTGACAGGGTCCTATCAATGGGCCAAATAAAAAAAAACTTGTGTGAAAATAAATGACTGATGTTAAATTGTGACGGTTATATAGCAATAGTAAAACCCATTTAACTCTGTGCAAAAAAGAGCTAGTTTAAGAATGTTATCTACAAAATGTGTTCACAAATCATACATTACATTTAATATATATATATATATATATATATATATATATATATATATATATATATATATATACACTCTGAATTCGAACCTGTTAAACTCCGCTTAAAAAATTTACCTAGTGTCATATCCTGCCCGAGCGGGGAGGTTGGTAAATATGAATATATATATATATATAGAGAGAGAGAGAGAGAGAGAGAGAAGTGGGGATTTGGAATTAAATGACCAACAATGGTTAATATGCCATAAAACCAAACCCAACCAAACTCAACCTATCGGATTAGAATAATTTGCAAACTAATCTATTTGACTAATAAATATTAACGGTCACGAGTAATAGCCAATAAGGAGCACACTATACTCCCCAGATCTCTGGAAACGGAGCCTCACCACCAATAAGTCTGGTGAGTACGAAATATATCACACTTGCTCGATAGAAGCACAGGTGGTGTACTGGTAATCATTGTAGAAAAATGAACTCAGTGATCCAAGTTCAAATTCAAGAGGCTGTATTTCCCTTGTCGCAAATGTTCTTGGGCAAAAGCATTATGAGTCCATTTCTTCTCAAATCCCTGCCAGGGTGTCTTTGAATTTCTCAAAAGCATTTTTGCAATCAGAAATGAATGAATTAACAGTTTCAGATAAAATAGGACTATTGTACGTACAGGGCACGGAAGCAAAATTGGAAATATTCTAGTATAATAATAAATGACTCTATTATAAAACAAGATTAATTTTGATTTTAAAAAATAAACAATAAAATAAGAAGATAAACACAGAACAGTAAGGGGGTTTCCTCGTGGTGTAATGGTTAAAGCGAAGGACTGCGGAATCGTAGTAAGCGAGTTCATATTCCAATCGTGCTATTATGTTCACTTTCGGGCAAATACCCTTGGGAAAGGTATGAACCCCCTTATCCTCACAGCTATGGGTTATATAGTACTGTTCTTCTAGGAGAATGGCTTTGGCATTAAATAACCTAAAAAGAGTTGATATGCCATTAAACAAAGAAACCAAACAGAACAGTAAATTTATTCGATATGGCCGCCATTTTTTCCATTATTGTGTCAACAGGACTTCGAAACGATCTGAATGCCTTCAAAATAAATTTTTCAGACGTTTTATTCCATTCTTCCTCTATAGCAGTTTTAAGCGAACCAATGTTTGGATAGGAAGTTGGATTTGTTTTGTTTTCTAAAATACCCCATACAGCGTAATCAAGGGATTTAAGGTCTGGGCTTGATGGAGGCCATAAAGAAACTCCAGTAATTTTGGAATTTTTTGGCCTAGTTTCGGCGTTAAGCAAATCATAGGTTGTTTGTTGTTTCTGTTCTTGCTCACTCATATTGGGCTGGATTTTTATGAAAAGCTGTTGGAGTAATAATTTAGATTTATCCTGTTTTTTTTTTTAATGGACTAATCAGACTCAATAAAACATTTTTAAAATTATTCTACATTTTACTTCCGCACCCAGTATAATGGTGTAAATAATACTTAGAACAATGCATTTATTTCTACGAATTGATGACTAACTTTGTAATTGTTTACTACTAAATTAACATTGGTATGGCGTCTAACTCTAGCAAGTTTTCGACGCACCTCAGGAATACTTATTTTGATATGCTGTCAAACAGAACTATCGTACTTATTTTAATGTCCTCCATGCCCTCAGATCTTGAGAGGACTCATCACTTTAGTAAAAGGAAAAAAGATTCACCCGGAGCTGGCTCGGATGAGTACCAAAAGTGTTACATTTGTCGAACTGAAGTGCTTGTGGTGTAGTGGTTGTTGTTGAAATATGGACTCGGACAGCCGAGTTCAAATTCTAGAAGAGGCTGTTTGCGTTATATTTTGCACTCCTGGGAAAGACATATACTTGTCTCTTTACCCTACCCTACCCTATCCTACCCTACCCCAATATGGAGTAAATAAGTTGGCGACCGTGGTCGAGGGCTACCCGAAGGCTCCCTTTTCAACAGCTACAACACCACCGTGTTGGAGAGGGCACTACTCCTTTACCTGGATTACTCCACTTTACCCTTGATACGTACCTTATAATGCTGAGTTTTAAGCAAGGAGGTATCAAGTACCATTTTTTGAGTCTTTGGTATGACTTGACCGAGGATTGAATGCCAGTCTCCCAGGCCATTGGCAAACACTCTACCATTTGGCCAATGGGCTGGCCATGGGGTAAATAGTCGAGCAAAATAGGTTAATAGGGAAGAATAGTCTTTTTAGCCTTGGTAAGTGTTATGGCCATGAAGGACCAGAAATGAATAACACAAAGAGATGTAAGGTTTGTGGTAGTATATATTTATACGTAAATACAGAGAGTAATGGTTACTGGTATTTGACTAGTCTCGTTTGACTCGTTTATCGAGTCAGTCACTATTTATAGTGTCATGGGGTTGATCACCATAACTGTAAGACAACTGGACTTGGAGAGCGAAAAAAACTCTAAATTTAAAAAGAAATTAGGAATTTGTTTCTTTACGCTAAAGATAATATAAGGAATGTTTTTCCATATTTTGTGAGAAGACAATGTCAATGATATTATAAGTGCAACGAGACTTTCGCAAGACAGCCAAAGATTTGAACGCAGCAAAATCGCCAGTATGTATAATGGTCCGAATAATCCATAGAACAATGCAAGTATATCTAGGAATCTACGACCAACTCAGACATTGTTTAGGTTTTGGTTTCATTGTTTAATGGTATATCAACCTTCGTGGGTTATTTAATACCAAAGCCATCTTTGTAGAAGAAGAACAGTGATACTATTTAACCGGTAACTGGGGTGGTGGGGATAAGGGGATTCATACCTATACCAAGGGTATTAGTCCGAAAGTGAACGTGATAGCACAACTGGAGTTCGAACTCGCTTACCTCGAAGTCACAGTCTAGCACTTCAGCCACTACGCCACAGAGACTCCATCTGTCATTGTTTACAATAAAATAAATATCACTCATTGATGGTGGCGTCTAATATTCTTTGAGACCAGTAAGTTCACCTTAGTTCAACTCTAAAATCCGCTTTGTTTAATAACCAATCTTAAAGGTAAACGGATTCATATCAAATCTCGAGACAGCCAAAACTTATCTGTGATCGATTCTGTAAACAGAGAAAGTTTATTGCGGCGGGAAGAAGCATTTTTGCTTTACCACCTCAGGTGGGCAAAATAATGATGGTACTTTATTAAGTATTTCCTACGGAAATTATAGCCCAAAGCACTCCCAGTAGTCAAAGGCATCAGCTGTTTATGTATACTGACAGAGTTATACGGACACTGGTTGCTGTCTAGAGGAGTTACCATGACGGATGACCGATAAAAACGTATAGCGAGATAAAGTAAAAAAAAAAAACGTGCTATCGGTGCACCTTGATGATGATGATGATGATGATGATTTTCCGAAGAAGAAGATTAGAATATATTGGAGGCGCTTGTGGTGTAACGGTTGTCGTTGTAGGAGCTCGATTCAGCTACCCGAATTCAAATCTTGAACGAGGCAGTTGGTATTTCACATAATGCTAATAAATTAAGTAAAGTAAAGTTTGCGACCATAGTCGAGAGTGACCCGAAAGCTCCCTTTTCGATAGCTACTACACCAAGGTGTAGGAGAGGGCGCTACTCTTTTCCCTGGATTGTTCCACTTTACCCTTGATTCTCACCTTATAATGCTGAGTGTTAAGCAAGGTAGCATCAAGTACTATTTTTCGAGTCTTTGGTATGACTCGACCTGGGATTGAACCCTGGTCTCCCGGCCCATCGGCAAACACTCTAACCATAATGCCTATGTCCGGTTATAATGCTAATACACTTTAGAAAAGTGCCTATCCAACTATTCTCCCTCTGGCTATGCAAGGCAGACTTTAACATGGCAAAGGGTCGAGGAGAAAGAAAACTTTGAATTTAAACCAGTAGTCGACCTTGAAAGACCTGGTACCTAATTGAAATCCTACGGAAGTTATAGCCCAAACCCTCCCAATAAACAAATGCATCAGGTGTTTGTTCATATTTATTGCTCAACATAGAAAATTGAACAAAGTGAATGTCTGCGTAGTTTCTAATAAATAAGATTACGAAAAGATATTTGTGAATTAATTGAATCAGTACTTTCATGAATTTTTTTCATTTGTTACCTATAATAAGAGTGAGGTTCCCGTTGTAGTAGAGTTCCCTGATATTTCAAATATATATTTAACTCATAGCATGGACTCTAAATCGATAGATGTTTGCAAATGTGTATATATATATATATATATATATATACATGAGTTCAAATCCTGGACAAGACTGATTGCATTTCACATAGCACTAATACCCTTGGGAAAGGTATGAATCCAATTATTCGCCCTCCAACTATGGGTAAATAGTAGGACAGACTAGGTTTTTCAGCCTTGGTGAGGCAGCTAGTCTAGGAGAAGGAAAACTCCGAATTCAAACCTGTGAAATTCCGCTTTAAAATTGACCTTGTGTCATATCCTGCCCGGGCAGAGGGGTTGGTAAATATGTATATATATATATATATAAGTGTGTGTGAGTGTGTGAGTAGAAAAATTGATAACAAGGTAATCCAAGTGGAAAGAGGGATTTATTAAGAAGTTGACATTATAGCGTTTCGGTTCTACTGAACCATCATCAGGACCATGAGGGGTGATATTAGCGATGTTAAGTCAACGATGAATTTTTAAAAATGCAAAATACAAAAACCTAGGGGAAAATTTGTATTATAAGAAAAAGTTGGCCGTTTAATTGGTGAATCAGCGTTTGTTGTTTTAAATTACGTCATTTGATTTATTCGGAATATTTTATTGAATTTATGTTACGTTTGTTTAATGAGAAAGATTTCGAGTCAAAAGGAAGAAAAACAAAGGAAGAAAACAAAAAGAAAAATAGAAAGCATAAAAATTATGATATACGTGGAAAATATTAACCAAAGGATGGAATATATTGTAGCTATTTAAAATGGATTTGCTCAAGTAAAGAGAAATATTTTAAAAGCCAGGACGAGAATTCCACTTCTTATATATATATATATATATAAGTAAAACTTAGAGACCATAGTCCCCTTTTCTATAGCTATTACACCAGGGTGGAAGGGAGGGCGATACTCCATTCCTTCGATTGCTCCACTTTACCCTTAATACCTACCAAGGAGTGTAGTATATTGACCTTCGACCCGACCAAACATGCCATTCCAAAGTGATGCACCGGAAGGAAGTGACACATTTCGATGGCAGTTATGAGAAATCGCGTTGGCGGGCTTGGCTGAAAAAATCGGACCAGGTAAAAATCTCATGGTACACTCATAGACTGATGCACCGGAAGAGAGTGACCTGTGAACTGCATGACAGTTATTTCCGCTTGATGACGATCAAATATGCCATTCCAAAGATTG
Organism: Sepioteuthis lessoniana; assembly: GCA_963585895.1. Lineage (NCBI taxonomy): Eukaryota > Metazoa > Mollusca > Cephalopoda > Myopsida > Loliginidae > Sepioteuthis > Sepioteuthis lessoniana. Next base: position 89,951,211 of record OY757910.1, on the reverse strand, counting down.
AGTGGGTGATTGAACTATTATATAACTCGAGTTATTGGAGATCAGATGAGTTAGAGACAAGAGGTGGTAGAGAAAGCCACCACCCGGCAGAAGGGGCCCTCGGGACCCCCAGCCAGTTTGGAGATCGAAGAGTTGGAGACAAGATGTGGTAGAGAAAGCCACCACCCAGCAGAAGGGGCCCTCGGGACCCCCGAGTGAGTTTGGAGACCCGTTGGTGAGAAGATGCTGGAATGAGAACATGTCCCAGAGAGGCTGGGTCCCAGGCCCCCGGTTGAGCAGCCCAGGAGAACGAGAACGACACATGGCGATGTCCGGAGGGGCTGGGGAGGTCAATATGTTGCAGTCTTTGTTCGGTCTCAAACTCCCTCTCTCACACGCAATCTTACAATAAAGTGAGAGGTATATTTTTTTAAAGAAATCTTCGCTCGTCTTATTCATTGCGTCAATAAGTATTCTGCAAGTATATGTGTATATATGCATATTTATTATATGTGGCTATTCAACTGGAGGTATCAAGTACTATTTGTTGAATCTTTGATATGTCTCCACCAACGATTGAACCCCCGTCTCCCGGACCATTGGCGAAGACTCTTCCATATACATTAGCTATTCATTTTCTCTACACAGCTTTCCTTTGCATAACCAAGTCCTGGTCATTTTGTGTACAAGACTCTTACGTAAAAGTAAAGTAAGTAAAGTTGGCCACCATTTAGTCGAGAGTGACCCGAAGGCTTCCTTTTCAATGGCTACAACACCGAGATGTAGTAGAAGGGCTCTACACCTTTCCCTGGACTGCTCCACTTTACCCTTGATACGTACCTTATATTGCTGAATGTTAAGCAAGGACGTATCAGTACCATTTTTAAAGTCTTTGGTATGACGCTACCTGGGATGGAACCCAGGTCTCCCGGACCATTGGCGAACACTCTACTCACTTGGCCAATGAGCCGGTTCCAGACTCTATTTATTTCCTGTTTTTGTATTCTCATTTTTATAATTCGTGTTTTTCTAATTGCCCTTGTGTCATTTTTGTTATCGTTGTAGTTCTTGGCAGTCGTAATTAGTCTTTCTAATACTTAATATTCTTGCTATTATTATCACTGCATCTCAGAGGATTGATCATGTTATTAATACAAAGTATCTAGAAAGCACCAAAAGGATTTTCCCAATCAAATCATATTTACTTTCTTTTATTGTTTTGTGTGATTCTCGGTGTTCATTGTATTTAGACGACGACGTGACCAGAATTTTCTCCATGACCCACCTAGCCCTACCACTGATTACCGATGTCCTGTTGGTCATGTTACGTCGACGTTGGCCTCTACTTGACGTTCAAACTGATATCAACAACGTGATGTTTAGACGATGAATAAGATCCGTCTTTTTAATTATCTTATGAGTAATATATTTGCAGGGACCACAGAAAACCAACGCGTCCAAGTCATCAGGCCGCTGTAAAACTAGATTCTAGTTACGTGAACTATAACCTCAGGCCATTTGATACTTTGCAGTCACTCGGACGGCGGCAGATTATCCGATTACTGAATACCTAACCCTTTGCATTATTTTTGTTAATGTTCCTTCCCAGTCATACATTTTCTCCTGTAATCAATTCAGGCATTGATTTCGTTTGTCTTTTATTACTGTTTATACGAAATTATTGATATCGATTTTTAAAAATCTACTTGGGAACAAGACAAGGATATTAAGTGGTATTTTGAATAAATCTAAGAAGCACCACCCCTTAAAACAGTAGCTATACGGCCACTTACCACCTATCTCAAAATCTATCCAAGTAAGACGAGCAAGACATTCGGGATACTGCTTGGACCCCAATATATGAACGTGCCAGTGCAAATACTTACTTATATCAACTCTGCGTGGGCACTATATATAACTTGGGAGAGCTGTCGGTAGCGATTGATGATAGGGATGGATGGAGAGAGAGAGTCAGGAAAACCTGTGCTATCAGCACGACTTGATGATGATGATGATGATGATGATGATGATGATGATTCCCGGTGAATTTTTTACACATTTTAACTGATGGTTTCCACGGACATCTGAGTGAAAGCAAGTCTCTCTTAAGTATCCTGATTTTAGCCGTTCATAGGTCTAAGTGATATCGATTTTTCTTCTGATCATCAGTTCACACAGTCTCTTTTACAGACTCTTGGGCTCGAAGTAAACTTGGTATCACCGTTACTTTCATGTCACAACTCTTTCAGCACTCTGGCAAGATCCAAGTGTATATATATATATTTTACCCTTTTCTTTTTTGTTGGGGTCAGGTATTCGTCTATTTGGGGGGGGTCTTTTGGAACATGGGAATTGAGCATTTCATAAAAAGCCTTAAAAAGAGATTAGGGTAACTGAAGATCAAAGAATGAATCGAAACCAAACCGACCACAGCACAATTAAAACCATCAAGAATAGATAGAAAAGACCTAAAGAGAGATGTTGTCATTCAAACTTCAATGAAAACCACGCCGGCCCGGCAAACTACAGAATAAAACTAAAATAAACCGAAATAAATGATAAGAACATAGAACTAGCTCGAGAACTGAAAAACTACGGAACATGAAAGTGATGGTGATACCAATTCTCATCGGTGTGCTTGGTACCGTCACCAAAGGATTGGTACAAGAACTGGAGGAATTGGACATAAGATGACGGGTGGAGGTAATCCAAACTACTGTATTATTAAGTTCGGCCAGAATAGTGTGAAACGTCCTGGAGACTTGAAGATTCTTTCTGTCACTCAGACTCCAGTGGAAGACTATCAGCTAGCACTGGTGTGCGAAAATCTCAAAGGAGTAAAATCGCAGGAAAAGATCTATCATCTAATGTACATTGCAAAAAAGGAAAAAAGAATTGGAAATTCTAATATACGCAGTGAGAATATACAATCAGGACATAAGGATGGAATGTGGCATAGAAAAATGCGTTATGCAAATAATAAAAAGTAGGAAACAACACATGACCGAAGGAATCGAACAACCAAATCAAGAAAAAATCAGAACGCTCGGAGAAAAGGAAACCTTCAAATGCTTGCGATTATTGGAAGCTGATATCATCAAACAAGTGGAGAAGGAAAAAAAAAATAAGAGTATATCAGGAGAAAAAGAAAACTTCTCTAGACAAAACTATATAGCAGGAATCTTATCAAAGGGATGAATACTTGAGCTGTCCACCTCGGAAAATAGTCAGAATCATTCTTGAAGTGGACCAGAGAACTGAAAAAATGGACCAGAGAACAAGAAAACTAATGACCATGTATATGGCATTACATCCCAGAGATGACGTAGACAGATTATGCAAGTCAAGAAAAGGAAGAGGAGGAAGACTTACCAGCTCCGAAAACAGCGTTGACGCATCGATACAACGACTCGAAGACTACATAGAAAAGCGCGGTGGAAGACTGATCACAGCTACCAGAAACAATACTGACAACACGAAAAACAACAGAACGGAAATAACCAGAAAACAAAGATGGGAAAAAAACAACTCAATGGACGTTTTAAGCGACCAACAAGCGACATCTCACAAGAGAAAACGTGGACGTGGCTAAAAAGGGGAAACTTTAAGCGAGAAACTGAATCTCTTTAAAAATCAGTAAAATACAACGCCATAAGGACCAATCATATCAAAGCGAGGATAGATAGGACGCAACAAAATAGCAAATGTAAGTTATGTAGTGATAGAGATGAAACTATCAATCCTATAATAAGTGAATGCAGCAAATTAGCAGAGAAAGAGTATAAGACTAGACACAACTGGGTGGGCCAGGTGATCCACAGGGAATTGCACAGGAAATTACAACTTGACCATACAAACAAGTGATATATGCATAACCCTGCATTTGTCCTGGAAAATGAGACGAATAAACTTCTCTAAGATTTTCAGATACAAGCGAATCACCTAATCTCGGCCAGACGACCAGACCTTATAATAATCAACAAAAAAAGAGAACTTGCAGAATTGTGGACTTCGCTGTCCCAGCGGACCACAGAGTGAAATTGAAAAAAAAAAAGCGAAAATAAAGGATAAATACCTCGACCTTGCTAGGAAATTGAAAACACTGTGGAAGATGAAAGTGACGGTTTTGCCAATTGTAATTGGTGCTCCTGGTACAGTCACCAAAGGATCGGTACAAGGAGTGGAGGACTTGGAAATAACGGGACGAATGGAGACCATCCAAACTACAGCATTATTAAGATCGGGCAGGATTGTAACAAGAGTTCTAACTCCAGTAAAAGGCCATCAGCTAACGCTGATTTGAAAAACTCTCAAAGAGTAAAATAATAATATCCTAAAAATAATAATAGTAATAATAATAACCTAAAAATAATAAGAGTAATAATAATAACCTAAAAATAATAATGAACTGAAAAGATAATGACTTGAAAAATAATAAACTAAATAGTAATGATAATAATCTAATAATGATAAACTCAAGTCAAAAAAGTACCAAATCGGAAAAGGTCAAGCCATGATGTCATACATGGTTTCTGGTTTTAAAAATTCACTTGCATCCACGACAGACTGGCTATCCAAATGAATACATGCTTCGAAGAAATAATCATACCCGAATGTATGAAAAAAGGAAAGACCACTTTGATGAAAAAAAAATCCCTAAAAAAAGAAACCCCGAACAATTACAGACCCATAACGTGTCTACCGATTATATGAAAAATACTAGCAGCACAATTTAGGGAGGAGATTTAGAACTCACTAAGGCGTGAACTGTTTCCTGAAGAGCAGAAAGAATGCCTCAAGAGAACAAGAAGATCAGGATATCTACAGTACATTGATCAGCACATACTCAAGGAGAGCAAAACAAGGCAAATAAATATAGCAAAAAGGCATATGATATGTCCTGCAATGCTGGATAATAGACTGTCTCAAAATGCACAAGATTGATGACAAAGTCATAAAATTAAAGAAGTAAATCCCGTAAAACTAAACAGTTGAATTGACAACAGGAGGAAAGAGCTTAGCTGAGGTGAAAATCCAGGGAGGTATATTCCTGGGAGAATAGCTATCACCACTACTATTTGTAATAACGATTATACCACTCACATACTTAGGAAATGCACAGGTGGGTGAAATTTACTAAATAACAAGAAAAGATTAACCACCTAATGTACATGGCCGACATCAAACTGGTTGCCAAAACTGAAAAAGAATTGGAAACCCTAATACAGGCAGTGATAATATACAGTCAGGATATAGGGGCGGAATTCGGGAAAGAAAAATGCGTCACGCTAATAATGAGAAGCCGGAAACGACACATTATGGAAGGAATAGAACTACCAAATCAACAAAAAATTAGAATGCTCGGAGAAAAGGAAATTTACAAATATTTGGAAATATTTGGAAATATTGGAAAAGGACACAATCGAACTAGTAGAGATGAAAGAAAAATTAAGAATGAGTCTCTCTGGAGAACGAGGAAACTACTGGAAAGCAAACTACATAGCAGAAATCTCATCAAAGGGATAAACGCCTGGGCTGTTTCCCTTGTATGATACTCGGAACAATTCTTGAAGTGGACGAGTGAAGAACTTCAAAAAATGAACCAGAGAACAAGAAAACTCCTGATGATGCATAAGGCATTACATCCCAGTGATGACGTAGACAGACTATATGTCAATCCTTGAGACTTGAGGGTACTTGCTGTCACTCAGAGACTTCAGTGAAAAACATCAGCTACCGCTGGTGAGAAAAGCTCACAAAGGAGTGAAATAATAACCTAAAATCATAACAAAAATAATAACCTAAAAATCATAATAATCATAATAACAATTTTAATAACAATCTGATCAAATAATAACTTAAAAATAACATTTGTAGTAGTTGTAGAAACAATAATAATGATAATAATCTAAAATATAGTAACAATAACCTACTTATCATCATCATCATATCGTGCTGGCAGCACGGATATCCCTGACCCTCTCTCGCCACTCCTCCCTATCGTTCATCGCCCTAGGTAGGTCTTCAGGACAACAACCTGTATCCTCACATAGCTGCTGAATGTACGTTCGTGCTGGTCGTCCTGCTTTTGCGCGGCCGTGTGTGGGGATCCATAAGAGTACATCTCTTATGAGTTCATCTCTGCTTCTCCAGCAATGTCCTGCATGTCTGGTTCGCCTAACTTGAATAGATTTCGTGATAGGGGGCAGGTGTCCGTACAGTTGGTGTCTTGTGGGGTGTTGCTGCCAGGACTTGTTGAGGATTGCACGCAGCATTCTTGTGTAATTGCCATCTAGTTTCTTCTCCAGCCGTTTTGTTAGCGTCCATGTAGTGCATCCATATAGCAGTATCGATGTGACCGCTGCCTGGAAGAAACTGCGTTTCATTTTATCGGTTAGGTCTGATTTCCATATAGTCGATAGCCTATTGATAGCTGTCCATGCTTTCGTTAACCTCGTTTCGATGTCCTTTTCGGTTGATTCGACGCTGCTTCCTAGGTACGTGAATTTGTCTACTAGTTTAAGAGGGGTTCCTTCTAGAGTGGAGATGTCCCCTGTTTGGTTATAGCACATATATTCCGTTTTGTGTGCATTAACATGGAGGCCTATGCTTGCTGCTGCTCGTTCCAGGCTATGCAGAAGTGTTTCGGCTTGGTCAGGTGTATTTGCCAGTATCGCTATGTCATCGGCGTAGTCGGCGTCGGTAATTGTTGTTGCGGGATATCTTCTGCTTCTTTTCTTCGTCAGTTCGAAGCCATTCTCTTTGATTTTGTCAATCGATGTTCTAAGTACGTAGTCTAGACAAATGATAAAGAGATACGGAGCCAGCGTGTCCCCTTGTAGTATGCTAATAACTTACCAGACATTGGCCTAGGGGTTAGAGTGTTCGCCAATGGCCCGGGAGACCTGGGTTCAATCCCAGGTCGAGTCATACCAAAGACTCAAAAAATGGTACTTGATGCCTCCTTGCTTAACACTCAGCATTATAAGGTACGGATCAAGGGTAAAGTAGAGCAATCCAGGGAAGGAGTAGCGCATTGGTGTAGTAGCTATCGAAAAGGGAGCCTTCGGGTTACCCTCGACTATGGGCGCCAATTTTACTTTTTTATAACTTAATATACTTAATAATACCTGATATAATTCTTACTTATAATATAAAACCTACATATAATGTAACCTACATATAATGTAAATACTTGACAACTCGTAAACTTGTTAGGATTTTCTTGTAAATGTGGTCTGACTGCTCCTGACTTAATGGCCCTCGGCTCCGGCTGGCCCGCCTTCGAGTGGACAAACGATCAATGACAAGCAAAGCATAGTACTGGATCTTCGGGTCTAGTTTAAGCTAAAAGCAGGCATACGGACCGGACCCACATCGCACTTAGTGAGTCTAAGTCCAAATGGGTCACCTGACTCTCACTGGACCCAGTGAACCTATAACCCGCAAAGTCCAACTGGGCACGAGTCTCGTCCCGTGCCCGACCTTCTCCTTCCCTAAAACCCCGCTATAAAAAAGACTATGTCAGACCCAGTCTTGTGGGCGGCGCGGATAAATACAGCTTCTTTTTAGGAAGAGGTGAAGCATCCTAATTCGCATTTCATCGTCTCGTAAGAGCAAAATCTACTTTATCAAAGACGCTGTTCAGTGCTCATGCAAATACCACAAAGGTATCATTTATTTCCAAATTGCATCAGAACGTGTTTGATTCACTTTTACTTTATATAAACATAGATTTCTTCGACACTTTCTTTTTTCTCCCTCTATCACAATCACTTCTCCTTTTTTCTTCCTCTCTCAATATAATTTGCATATTAGATCTCTTCTTAGTCATTCCATGTACTCCTATTTCAACTAGGGGCAACTCAGGTAGTATAATGGTTAGCGAGCTTGACTAACAAACCTGCAAGAGTGAGTTCGAGTCTCATTGGATGCCCCGTTCAATCGGCCTTGTGCTACATAAGAGCAAAGAGCTTTGTAAATTACTACTCCTATTTCAAGGGCACCTCTGGTGGTGTAATGGTTAGCAAGTTAGACTAGCAAACCTACACGAGTGAGTTCGAGTCTCATTGGGTGCCCCATTCATTTGGCCTTGTGCTAAATCGAAGTAAAGACCTTCGTAAATTACTACAACTCCTATTTCAACTAGAATGGTGATTGAATTTCACATTCTTGTAACTTGGCTCTTATATTTTGTAAGTTTTTTTGTTTTGTTTAGTTTAGTTTTTGTTTTTTGGCTGAGATTTCTTTATCAGACGAGATGGTCATATTTGAGATAGCATTTGAAATCTTTATCGCTTTATCTAATCTTCTGACGCCGTATAGTATGATGAACGCAGAGAGCTAAGTAACATCAACTCCTAGCACTTGATAGTGACTTTTATTCATGCCTTATTTCTGAATAGATTACGTAATAATGTTGGCATATCTTCTTATTCAGGTATTAATCTACCCTTTCACGTCTGTTTTCAATTCAATTTGAAGCCGGGTAGAATATTACATTAGATCGATATATATTTTATTTAACTTTGTTGAATATTTATTAATATTTTACAATGGGTTTTGCCAATTTTTGATCATTTCGTGCTTTTTTTTTTAAAGAAATGCATGCATGAACTATTCAGTGTTGCACTTTCTCTTGTATTCTCATGGCTTTGTTTTTTGTTATTTTGTTGTTGTTTTTTTTAATGTTTGTTGATTTTTTTTTTTTTTTTCTTGTAGATGCGAGATATTCGGCACAATAACGTCAATGCATTTGTTGGCGCCTGTGTTGACCCACCCCATTTTATAATTGTTACAGAATACTGTGCTAAAGGCAGTCTTCAGGTAAGTGCAATTCCCAATGTTCACACGTCGTAAGTCTTTCATAGATGTCCGCCTTTTTTTCTTTCTTGTTTCCTTTGTTTGTCAACTTTTTTTTTTTCAATTTCTTAAATTTCGGATCCCTTCTAACAAATATTTCACTTCATTCTCATATCTTTCTTTAGATCTTTATTCTAAACCTTCCTCCTCTTCCTCTTCCTTCTCCTCTTCGCCCTCTTCTTTCTCCTCTACCTTCTCCTCTTCCTACTTTTTGTTTCTTCTTTTACATGTCGAATCCTTCCTCTATTTCTTCGTCTCATCTTTTTTTTTTCTTACGTATACGTCGTCCGACTTTTATTTTTTTTCTCTTTTTCTTCGTCTTTTTTTTTTCTTACGTATACGTCGTCCGACTTTTATTTTCTTTATTTCTTCGTCTTTTTTTTTTCTTACGTATACGTCGTCCGACTTTTATTTTCTTTGTCTATTTTTTCGTCTTTTTTTTTTCTTACGTATACGTCGTCTGACTTTTATTTTCTTTCTCTATTTCTTCGTCTTTTTTTTTTTCTTACGTATACGTCGTCTGACTTTTTTTTTTAATCCTTTTTATTGTTATTTTCAACATTTCTTTGGAGAGTCCACGTAGCGTAGTGACCAGTGCGCTGGACTGCAACATTGTAGTGAGTTCAAACGTCATTTGCGCCATTACTTTCGATTTTGGACTAATATCATTGGGAAAGAGATGAATCTCTTTATCCCCCTCCCCAGCAACAGGTTTAAATAGTTCCACTGCTGTTCTTTTACAAGGTTGACGTTGGCATTAAATGATCCAGGAAAGTTGATATGCCATTAAATTACGAAATCTAACCCAAACCTACTTCTCTCCACCGAATCTCTTCTCCTCTTCTTCAGATTCCAAATCCTTTTCCTGTATCAATACTTCATTATCTTCTTCACTTCAGACAAAGTCGTCTACCTTTTCCTTCAGTCCAACATGTTCTTTTCCTTTTTTTTTCTTCTCTTTCTTTTTCTCTTCTTCTAATGTGCATCAAGTTCTCTCCCTTCCTTCTCTGTCCAACATCCTAATACTTCTTCTTCTTCTTCTTCTTCTTCTTCTTCTTCTTCTTCTTCTTCTTCTCTGGAAATACAGGACATTTCTCTCTTCTTACAAACCTTATCATTTCCTTCCGGCTTTGTCTTGTGTATAGGAAAGTTTTACACTTTTTTTTAAATGAAATTAATTGTTCTGTCAGTTGGTTCACTTAGAATGTAGAGAGACCTGCAGACAATACCAAATGACTGACCGACATTAAATAAGAAAGTAGGTTCTTTCCTTATAAAAACATTTACCGTTGACTGAGTCAAATACTTGCATAATGCTTTGCACATACAAACCTAAATGAATTAGTTTCAGAAGGAAAAACCACAGATGTAAAACTGTCGTAAAATACTAAAGAAAATATATCGGTCTGTTCAAAAATCAAATGAAATTATTGTCAATTTCGTTAGATTTTCATGAAATAGCGGTGAGATCTGCAGACAAAGACACCTCCTTCTTCAAGTATCAAGTCATAGACATTTATAGAAAAAGAAAGAGGGTATCCTTGGGAAAGGCATGAACTCTCTTACACATGGGTTAAATAGTGCCACTACTGTAATTCTACAAGGATGGCTTTAGCATTAAAGAACCCATGAAACGTGCTATGTCATTGAACAAAAACACCGAAACTACTTATAGAATAGTTAAACCAAGTTCTAGAATTGTTCCAAGTTATAGAATAGACACAATCAAAATAATTGTCCTTGATTAGATGTAATGCTCCCTAGATGCTTCATAATCAGTTGCAGTCGAACCCCAATAAAAGTTAAGGAGCAATGCAAGCTGATCGTTGTTAATGAGTTCAATTTTTAATGGGTGCCTCATATTTTGACCTTATGGTAAACTTTTTAAATAATTTCAGTAGAACGTTAAGAATGCTTTCTGTAGTGAAATTGTTAACAAGCTACGTGAATAGAGCATTATTAGTGAGTTTGATACTCACTAAGTGTCCCATACATCTTCCCTTATGCCAAACTAAGCTAAAAATATTTTGAAATACTATAGATTAAATTTATTCAAAGAAATCACCATCTGCTTCACGGCCTCCTGACGACTTCGAAATTTCTTGAAAATCTTTCCGACAGTTTCCTTGTTCAAATTAGTAAATCCTGCCGTTATCTTTGCCCACTGTTTATCGTTGGTGTTACATGGAGCTTTGTGGGCCTCTCGCTCAACCGCGCCTCACATATAATAATCAAGGAGATAGCAGAAATTTTTTCACAGCCAAGATTGGGTACTCCTGCTTGTGTGGTATGATGCATTGTCCTGTTGTCAGATGTAGGGTCTTGCAGCAGCCACCCTATCAATCTAGGTCAACTTTACCTCTTCCAGGAACTTGATGTAAGTCTCCGTGATGAGTTTGATGTTATGGAGGAAGCTTAATAGAACCATAACGTCACCACAGCGTAACTAGTGACCACACCAAAAACCATGATGCGGACTGGGATTTTGGTTTTCCTTAATAGCGGTACATCTTTTGGAGACAGAGCAAGGCAACAGCTGTTCTATGAGTTCACCATCTGATCTTGGTAGAGATGTTTCTCATCTGAAAAAATCAAGAACATTTTCGGTTGGAGGAGATGCTTGAGTTTATTCACTGGCTTTGCAGTTCGGTCTTTTCACTTGTTCTTCATGGTCAGAGTTAAAAATTGGCCCTAGCTCATATTGTACGAAAAAGAGCGAATGTCTTCATGCACTACATGCCTGATAAGAAACTCGGACACAACCTTGTCTCTGGCAATGGACCTAACTGACTTGATAGGATTGTTATCAATCATAGCCTGTATATCAGTAGCACATTCAGGAATTATTTTCTTCTTAAAACGATCGGAATGGGGCTTACGAACCGTCGTACTTTCATCATAACCATTTTACTCATCCAATTATTTTTGGATCCTCTTCTCTATCCTCATATTGACACCCAAGCACTCTAAAATACTCGTATTGGAGCTTTCAACGTGAATACCAAGCAGTATAGCATCTTGTTTCTACATTTCTGGAGAAGTAAATGGCGTCAAGGTGCTGTTTTTATCATAAAAAGTGCTCAACTGGCTTTAGTTTGAAGCACAGAGAAAAAAACATGAAACAAACAAATTGCATTAGCAAAATTATCAATTTAAAAGGGTGGTAATTTACCCATCACACTCTGTATTAGAGAGCAGACCAACGTTTGTGAGTTCGATACAAACTGTGTGCCAATAGTTATGTGCTGTGAATTTTCCCTCAATGATTAAGATTAGTTTTATTTTGGCGATATGAGACCTGATGTTTGGCTAGAGTTCAACCCTCATAACGCAGGATAGGAATTTGTTCCTCCCGGCATATATATATATATATGTGTGTGTGTGTGTGTGTGTGTTTAACAACCCTTCTTAATGGGCAGGATGTGATACAGGTTCAATTTTTAAAGCAGAGTTTAACATGATTGAATTCATAGTCTTCATTCTCCTAGATCAGTTGCCATTCCATGGTTAAAAAGCTCAGCCTACCCTTCTAATTACCAATAGCTGGAGAGAGAATAGTTGAATGCATACTTTTCCCAAGGTTATTAGCACGATGTGAAATTCAGACAGCCTAGTCGCGGATTTGAACTCGCTGCCTAATGTCCATTTCCTACGACAATAACCGTTATACCACGAGCACCTTCTGGCACACATGCGTGTGTCGTAACAGTTATTGTCGAAGGAAATGGAATCGGTGGGCCGAGTTCAAATACTCGACAACTCTGTTTCTGTATCAATTCGTTTCGATCAGGCATAATTCAATGTCTGCTCTCCTCACGTTTTCTCTCAACTCCGGGTAAATAGTCGAACAGAGGGGGCTCTTTGACCAAAGTAAGGTCGTCCAACCGGGAGAAGGAAACATCTTAATTCGAACTAGCTGTGCTGCTCTTAAAAATTGATGTTGTATCGCATCCAGAGCTTGGTGGATGAATCAAGTGACTAAACACACTCATACACACACTCACACACACACACACACACACACACATATATATATACATCTGTGTGTGTGTGTGTGTCTGTGTGTGTGTGAAACAAAGCAAGCTTTTGTAAAATATATATTTATATATGTATATATATATATGTTTTACTACATGTTGCTTTTTTTGACACATCTAAAACATTATATATATATGTATATATATATGTGTGTGCGTGTGTGTGTGTGTGTGTGTGTGTGTGTGTGTGTGTGTGTGTGTGTGTGTGTGTGTATACTGTAATTGAATGAACACAAAAAAATGTTATCCACTACACATAACTCAAATCAAGATCAGCTTCATCATATTTGTTGAGCAAAATATCAAATGTGTGCAAAAGTTTCCGGCGAAAAACTAGTTTTCAACTCTCTGATTATTCTGTAAGTTTCAGAAAAGAATGCTGAAACTTTTCAAAATAAATAATATATTGACTTATTAGCTTATTTGTCACCTGGGAATTTTAAGCTAATTCATCAGTGTAATCTATAGATATGCTATTATTGAAAGAACAAATATGCCTTTCATTGAATCAAACAAATCCTGATTGCTGGCAAACACAAAGTTGCTTTGTTCAAAATTCCTATATCTTTGAGGCATTCATGATTCGTATAAAGCTGAAACAAATGAGTTTTCGCAAAATCACAATTTTTTTATCTTCTTTTTAATTAATTTCTTTGTTTTAGTTTTTGCTTTTATTTCATCTTACTGCTAAGATAATAATTAAACCAACGAACATTCAAACCGATTTCTTCCAACTTTCGTAATAATCTTTTTTTACGCGTCGATGAAAAGCCTAAAGAAATACGAGATCGGTCTAGAAAGTTATGGAGCTGCTTTTTTTTCCCTGATAGCAACCCTGATTAAAAATCAGCTGATCAATGTTGACCTTGAATACGTGTGAATACATTGAGTTTTTATTTGAGTCACGGAGTTCCTGCTCAGCTGAGTAGTCTTGAGTCATTTCTTGCGTGCCGGGCTCAATGTGTCACGAAGATACAACGCATGATCAAATTCTATGAAAAACTTAAGGCTAAAGTTACGGAACATTTTGATAAGTTAACACAGACTTCTGAAGATCAGCTTCTATCTCAGCAGTAGCTTTTTATGTGACACAAGGCATTTTTGGTTGTCCGAGAGACTGTGACAGATGAATATTACTCTGTCATCAGATTTTATTACCATTTGACAGAGGAAATAATTGAAGATGAAATATTCCTTTGTAAGATTTGTTGTAACAACGTATATATATATATATAGACAGACAGACAGACAGACAGAAAGAGATTATAATTTATTCGGTGTTCTTTTGTGAGGTATCAACACTTGTGGTTTATTCAATGCTAAATCCTGTTTAGATATACATATTAAATGATTTATAAGCGAATAGTTTGGCTCGTTTAAAATTATACCTACAAACTATTCGCTTATAAATCATTTAATATGTATATCTAAACAGGATTTAGCATTAAATAAACCACAAGTGTTGATACCTCACAAAATAACATATATATATATATATATCATCATCATCATATCGTGCTGGCAGCACGGATATCCCTGACCCTCTCTCGCCACTCCTCCCTATCGTTCATCGCCCTAGGTAGGTCTTCAGGACAGCAACCTGTATCCTCACATAGCTGCTGAATGTACGTTCGTGCTGGTCGTCCTGCTTTTGCGCGGCCATGTGTGGGGATCCATAAGAGTACATCTCTTATGAGTTCATCTCTGCTTCTCCAGCAATGTCCTGCATGTCTGGTTCGCCTAACTTGAATAGTTTTCGTGATAGGGGGCAGGTGGCCGTACAGTTGGTGTCTTGTGGGGTGTTGCTGCCAGGACTTGTTCAGGATTGCACGCAGCATTCTTGTGTAATTGCCATCTAGTTTCTTCTCCAGCCGTTTTGTTAGCGTCCATGTAGTGCATCCATATAGCAGTATCGATGTGACCGCTGGCTGGAAGAAACTGCGTTTCATTTTATCGGTTAGGTCTGATTTCCATATAGTCGATAGTCTATTGATAGCTGTCCATGCTTTCGTTAACCTCGTTTCGCTGTCCTTTTCGGTTGATTCGACGCTGCTTCCTAGGTACGTGAATTTGTCTACTAGTTCAAGAGGGGTTCCTTTTAGAGTGGAGATGTCCCCCGTTTGGTTATAGCACATATATTCCGTTTTGTGTGCATTAACATGGAGGCCTATGCTTGCTGCTGCTCGTTCCAAACTATGCAGAAGTGTTTCGGCTTGGTCAGGTGTATTTGCCAGTATCGCTATGTCATCGGCGTAGTCGGCGTCGGTAATTGTTGTTGCGGGGTATCTTCTGCTTCTTTTCTTCGTCAGCTCGAAGCCATTCTCTTTGATTTTGTCAATCGATGTTCTAAGTACGTAGTCTAGACAAATGATAAAGAGATACGGAGCCAGCGTGTCCCCTTGTAGTTCTCCTGCTACAATGTCGAAGTATTCTGTGTCTCCATCTGGTGGTCGTACTTTTACTTTAGTGTTTCTATAGAGAATCGTTATTGCCGCTACGGTTTCTTTAGGTATGCCGTAGGCTAGTAGGATTTGTTCCATCTTTCCTCTGTGAATGGAGTCGAAAGCCTTGGTAAAGTCGACAAATATTAATGTCGCTTGTAGGTTCTTTGCCCGTACACCTTCAAGGATTCTGCGGATGGTTAATATTTGTGAGGTCGTGGATCTATTTCTTCGGAAGCCATTTTGGTTTTTTCTAAGTATGTTGTCGATTTTGGGTTCTATTCGGTTTCGCAGTAGGGCATTGTAGATTTTGGCAGCTATGGATGTAAGTGTTATGCCTCGGTAGTTTTTGGCTAATCCGAGGTCCCCCTTTTTAGGGAAGGGGAGTATGCATCCCTTCGTCCATCTATCTATCGGATTTTGATTGTATACTGCGTTGCAGTGTCGGAGCAGTATGTCGTCGAATTGTCTGGTCTTCCATACTTCCGGGGGAAATTCGTCCAGCCCTGCAGCTTTCCTATTTTTAATTTTTCTGAGAACCGAGTCGAGTTCTTCTTGTGTGAACGGTCCAAGTTTAATGTCTAATTGTTTGCTAATTATTCTGGTGATTGGTTCATGTGTTATTTTTGGTGGGTTTCCAAGTAAGTTTTCGAAGTGCTGTTTCCACTGTTTTATTCTTTCTTGTTGGTTTGCTGCTTTAAGTTTTGCTTTGGCTGTGTTCTTTCTTCTGCTCACTTCGTTTATTGTTTGCCAGGCAATTCTAGATTGTCTATCTTCCACCGAGTCTCTAATCTTATCTATCTGATTTTGAATGTATTCTGTCTGTTCCTTTATATATATGCCTGCTAATTGATATTGTGCCGTTTTTAGTTTTAAGGCATTTGTGTTTGTTGGGTTTTTTCGATAGTTTTTGGAGGCTGTTTTCACTAGTGCACGTTTTTCTCTCACCGCTAAAGTTTCCCATGGGACTATAGAGTCCAAAAAAAAAAATATATATATATATATATAATATCAGGTAAATATATATATATATTTACCTGATATTATATATATATATATATATATATATATATAATATCAGGTAAATATATATATATATATATATATATATATATGATATCAGGTAAAGCTTAACAGATAAGATCCATAGTAAATTTATTTCAACAATCCTTTTTTTAAGAATTGCTTCTTTAGATGGAATACAAGGTTTGATGAAGTTATCTCCGCTACTCTTGGGAGTAAACATTTTTAATAAAATTAGACATTTAAGTAATTAAAAATCAACAAATATATATATATATATATATATATATATATATATATATATATATATATATATATATATATATATATATGTTGATTTATTATTACCTGATTGTCTAACTTTATGTAAAATGTATTTCCCGGAGTAGCACTGATAACTTCATCAAAACTTGTATTCCATCTGAAGATGCGTTGAATAGAACTGTTTCACCATTTAAATGTGTGTAATTTGAAGTATGAGCGTTAGATAACAATAAAAAAAACCAAATGAGAAAAATATGATCTTTGGCTCGTTTAAAATTATACCTACAAAGATCATATTTTTCTCATTTGGTTTTATTTATTGTTATCTAACGCTCATACTTCAAGTTACACACATTTAAAGGGTGAAACAGTTCTATTTAACGCATCGATGGGACTTCAGCAAGTACTTTCATCCAGGTCAGAGCGGAACTGGGAGTAATGGCAACAAAAGAATACTCCACATCCTCCAAAGCTCCAGAATGGAAGCCTTACTACCAGATTGTTTAGTGACATAGATAGATAGTTCAGTAACATGTTGAAGAAAGGTATCATACTAAAACCAACTTATATATATATATATATATATATATATATATATATATATATATATATATATATATATATATATATATATATAGTATGATATAAATTAAGCCTGTGAATAGACTGAAAAGGAACTTTCCATAGAGAATATATAGTATTAATATATTCAAATAAAGTGCTCAATGCACGGTTATTTTTATATAAATATATTAATATGTATATAAATAAATAAATAAACTCACATGCAGAGCAAATATATGAATAATATCAGGTAAAGCTTATCTGATAAGATCCATGGTAAATTTATTTCAACACTCCTTTTTTTTTTTTTTTTGAGAATTGCTTCTTCAGATTGAATACAAGTTTTGATGAAGTTATCACTGCTACTCCGGGAAATACATTTTACATAAAGTTAGACATTCAGGTAATAATAAATCAACACACACACACACACACACACATATATATATATATATATATATATATATATATATACATTTATATATATTTGTTGATTTTTAATTACCTAAATGTCTAATTTTATTAAAAAAGTTTACTCCCAGGAGTAGCGGAGATAACTTCATCAAACCTTGTATTCCATCTAAAGAACCCATTCTTTAAAAAAAGGATTGTTGAAATAAATTTACTATGGATCTTATCTGTTAAGCTTTACCTGATATTATATATATATATATATATATATATATATATATATATATAAAGTTGGGATATATGTTAAAGATGACTATCAAAGTCAAGCCAATATTTAAAGAAAATTTAATTAAAGAATAAGTTATTTGCATAATGCTAGACAAGATCTAAAATCACGAAATGTATTTGTTTATTGAATTTATATACGAAGGAAAATCACGAAATAAGAATTTCTTTTTTGTTTTTGATTTAAAACTTGTAAGAATTTGAATATTCACGATGTCAAAAATTAATTGATTCCAAAACCTGGCTGATATGTCACCGAAATTTCAGTGTTCATGGGTCATGTAAACAAAAACGAATTCTAAAATCTGACCGTCTAAAGTTTGTATAGCAATGAAAGCAAACAGTTCATAGGAGCCTATTTGACGTGAATATGTGAACATTGTTATAAAAAATTCAATCCTTATCCTTTCTTTTATTCCAGTCCAATATAAGTAGGCAATATAAGAACTAATTGTCTTCTATTTCCTACATTTCAAAACCAACTAAACCGTTTTGAATTTTTTATTGTTAATTTCCGGTTAAAGAAGAATTATTGATAAACTAAGAAAAATATTTAGTCTTCCAGTTGTTTTTTTAATGAACCATATTAAAAACGTCTAAACTTGCGTACATCTTTTTTTATAACATCTTTAGTTAGGCTTGGTTAAAAATAGAGCTTTAAAAAATGTAGAAGAGGGATGAAAAATAATTCAAACATATATTGATAACTTTATGACCATAAATCATAGATCGACTTATACACGAGATCGACTTATACACGAAATCGACTTATGCACGAGATTGTCACATTTTTTAAAAAGGACTTTGCGGAAGAGAAAAAAAACATTCAAACATAAGCTGCTGTTAAAAATAATCAATGCATAAAGGACTAATTTCATGACCATAAATCAAAGGTCGACTTATACACGAAATCGATTCAAATGTGAGATCGACTTATACAGGAGATAGACATATATAAAAAACGGACTTTGTCAAAAAAAAGCAAAAGTCATTCAGACATAAGATGGAATGATTACAATCAACCACTGACTCAAAAAAATTAATGGCAAATTAATAATTTTATTACCATAAATTAACGGTCGACGTCTACTTCGAGATCGACTTATACACGAGATTGCTATAGTTTAAAAAGGACTTTGTAGAAAAAAAGAAACAAATAGTTCTAACGTACAAGGAAGGACCACAAACAACCTTTACTTACAAAAATATTAATTGCATAAATTGAAATTATATATGTGTGAATTTATACATGTATAAAGAGGATTTGGCATTAAATGACCTACAACGGTCGATATGCCATAAAGCTCAACCAAACCAAATCCTATATATTTAATATATAAGAGGATTTGACATTAAATGACCTACAACGGTCGATATGCCATAAAGCTCAACCAAACCAAATCCTATATATTTAATATATATGTATGAAGAGGATTTGACATTAAATGACCTACAATGACCTATATGCCATTTAACCAAACTGAACCAAACCAAAATCATAGTTAATTCTTTTTGGAAGTATATATATATTTGAAATTGCACCTATACTTGATGATAAGCTAAATGTTTCACAGGTAATGGTTTTATCATTTAGAGTATACAGAATTTTGTCTTCATCTGGTTATATTCCCAACGTTTCGGCCGATTCATCCTTTGGCCTTCTTCTGGTGTTTCTTGTCGAACTCAGAAACTTACACGGAACTAAGAATCGAACCGTTTATCTAATCCACAGGAGTAGATTGTTCTAATTCCGTAAACCATAATCGGTTATAAGTGTTATGCTACAGTAAATATTCCTTGCTATTAACACTTGTACCTGATTATGGTTAATGGGATTAGAAGAATCGTGGATTAAATAAAACGTTCCGTTTAAACTGCCGTGTAGGGGTCCCGAGTTCGACAAATAAAACACCTGAAGAAGGCTTAAGGATGAATCGGCTGAAACTTTGTGAATATAACGATATAAAGATGAAGATAATAATCCAAATACTCTAAATGATAAAAAAAAAATTACGAAGCTTCTTTTTAACAATTTAGACAAATTATTTTGTTTGCTGTTTTTCTTTTTCTTTTTCTTTTTTTAGGATGTTCTTGAGAACGAAGACATGAAACTAGACGATATGTTTATCGCGTCATTGGTGAAAGATTTAATGCAGGTAAGTTCCGAATCATTATTATTATTATTATTATTATTATTCATATTATGGAACAAATCAGTAATCAAGATATGCGTACAATGACAACTGTTTTTAGTTTTATTTCATACCACTATATATATATATATATATATTTGAGTAAGGTATGAATTTTTATCAGAGAGATATGTTGTATGAAGAAAACGGAAAGAAAAATACATATAAATGGATGAGAAAAAAATTTTATTACTAAATATTTGTTTAGGCCCGTCGACGCGTTTTGACAAGATTATCTAAGGTATGAAAATTACGAAAATTTCAGATAAAAAGTCTTTTAGGTTATCTTCAAAGCGGGAAATATGAATTTAAAATAGAGGTTTGAATGAATACAGAAAAATAACCGAAAAATATTAAAAAACGATTACATCATGATACAGAAATTTTCAAACAAGATGAGCAGAAACATAGCGTCTATCAAAAGTCGGTTTGTATAGGTGGAGAATGAAAGAAAGAAGAAATTTATATATATATATATATATATATATATAAGTGTGTGTGTGTGTGTGTGTGTGTGTGTGTGTGTGTGTGTGTGTGTGTGTGTATGATTTTTTAATCAACATGATTATTTAAATAATTCTGCATTTATATTATACAAATGGCTAAGTGAACGAAGGTCGATATGCCATTAAACAAAGAAACCAAATCAGACCTTTCGGGACTTAAGTGAACATAGCCCTTCTCTACTTCTCTACCTCCTTTACCAATAAACAGTATATTACGATTAATGCCCTTACTTTAAGAGTTTATTTATATAGAGACAGTTTAAGAGATATTTTAACACAATATTTGTCGAGTAAACTTGTTGAAGGGATTAGACATTCAAGCATTTGGTTATTTTTCTGGTTATCGTAATTCAATTCACAATATAATTCCTCTACTTAAAAAAAAGAAAATATACATTTATATCCTTGCCCTTGAGGTCATAATAATTACACAGATACGTATTTCCAATCATCTTGGGAAGACGTGGGCCTGGAAGTGACCTTGTCCTCTGTAAAGGGTACGGATGTAACTTGCAAGACACATTCAGGTTAATTGGCCGCGCAATTATCAGGAATAATTAATTTGGTGTTACTTTTAGCGATATGAACTGATGGCTCAGTCGTAGAGTTCCGGTTTTGCAATCTGAGGTTGCTGGTTCGATCTCCAGTGGTAGAGATCACGGTATACACTGCTGACGAGACCTAATAAAGTCAAAACAGCTGTCCAGTGTTTCCGTATGTCGTGCGTAAGTGTTCGCCGAATTTTTCTGGCTATGTTGATTCAATTCATAATTCGGTTACTTCATTTTTTCTTTTACTAAAAATAAATTCAAAATAACAGAAAGTTCTATTTCTACAACGTCATCGGAAAACATTCAAGATAGAAATGAGCAAACTGCTTTTTTTTATCCAGTTTAACATCAAATTTTATTTCAACTGTCACTACAAGAGTAGTGAACTCTGCTGATGACGTTGAAATGTGTTACACGCACAAAAATATGTATGGATGCACATTATGCTTTATATATGTGGATTTCTCTATACGTCTTTTTGGTCTGTATTCATAATCTTACGGGGAAAATATTATTACGAATCTTTCTTCCTTATGTTTATAAAATTAACATTCAGCTTGAAATATATGTACCATTAAGAGAATTAGGCACGAAAACGTGTGTACGAATAATACCCTTGTCATTACCTCAGGTAAATAATGGACAATTCCTTTTTAGTTGGGACGAAAGAAAGGGAAAAAAAATATGCTATACGCAAAAAGAAAGAAAGAAAGAAAGAAAGAAAGAAAGAGCCTGAAGATAGAGAATAAAAATCAAAGAGATAGATAGATAGATAGATAGATAGATAGATAGATAGAGAGAGAGAGAGAGAGAGAGAATTTTAAAAGATGAAGTACGCTTATTTTGAAAATTCATTTCGGAAATTTATTCTTAATTGGATGGATGCATTTTTTAAAATATTAATGAAGTTTTCTATGTAAAATTATATATCAGAAGAAAACGTTTTTTAATAGAACTTCCACTGGTACAGATAATTATTATTAATCTTTCCTAAAGTATTTTCATTATTCTGTAAAGGTTTGTGTGTAATAAACTTATTTTACTTTAAAAAAAATATGCACATCTACCGAGCTATTCATTATTTAAGAATCTCTTTGACACAATATTTGTGGTATAAACATGTTACGGTAATAAAACACCTTGTCATTCAGTATCTTCAGTTTCCGACCAACAATTCCAGAGTTGGAGTAACTTCAATAACACTTCCAAGATTTTCCTGAAAAGAGTTTATTTCAAAGTAAGGATATACAGTGTACGTTAGGTAATTGAGAACAAGTCATAATATTTGGAAAAACAAATATATTCAATTGAAAAATAAGAATAATTTTTACTCATGACATCCATCACAGAAGTTTGTTTTTCTAATGTGTTTTGGTGTGTTTTGAATGAATCTGGACATCAAAACTGGTAGAAATTATTCGTTTTTTACAACGTGGTTACAAGGGTAACCCAGTTAGAAACCGGGTCTTCTAGGATTGGTAAACCACAGAAAACGAGTAATTCACTTCTATTTTGAAGGTCAGACTCGTTCAAAACTCTAACTTTTCTCCAACCCTAAATACAACTATAATAAATGAAAGCGCATATCTGACGCGAAACCATTCTGGTACTTGTGCGTACGAAGACATATTTCTTGAGAAATACAGCAGCAGGAAGAACTCGGCCGGAGATCTGAAAAAAATTCATAAAAAACAATAATTTAAAATTTGAGACAACTGATGTTTATAAAAAAAAAAGTCTTAAAATATCGATATCTACTAAAATAGTATAAAATAACACTGGCCTACGATGTTTTCGAGGTCAAATATGTAATAGTGGATTTTAAGGCATTTTTTTTTTACGTTTAATCCAAAAAGGATACTCATTTTTTCTAATCCGATGAATTTTTTATGATACAAGCTCTTACCTGAAATGTATAGATCAGTATTATTACTCTACTTATTTTCTTGTTGAATTGAATAAAGTTAAATTTAGAGCAGATATGTTTGCAAAAAGCTCACATTGTGCCTTCGTAAACTGCAAAAGATTTAGAAAAAGCTTTTTATGGATGAAAGGTCTTTTCAGATATTTCATCCTGTGCTCGGCAGCCACCGCATCCCATTTTAAGCACCAACAGTCGTCAGCTAGAATGTTTACTTCCCACATTGATCAGCGATAAAGTTTACGACCTACAAGATTTGGTAACGCTCTTCGATTATGCTGATGTCTTTGATGAAAACGGTCACCTTGCAATTCACCCGAATCTCGACTGATCTTTGGAGAATAGTCCAAGTTTGACCATAGAAAGTACAGTTTGACTGACATTCATGCCCTAAGTTGGTAGATACTCTTCAGAAGGTCCTCAATTTCCTTCTTGTATTCCGCAATCCCGTGGTCTCCTAGAAAGTGTGTAACTACTGACTTCAGCGACTGCCAGGCGAACAGTATCGCTTTGCTTAGTGCTTCGTCAAACATTGGCTCCTTCATGAGTTCTCTTTTTCGGGGGCTATCAAATATGTTTGTTCACGCTTATCCTTGGAAACTTCTCTTGGAGGAAAGCAAAAACGATGCCTTCCCTGTCCACTGCTTTCTCAAAGTTATTCCTGACTCCTAACTTGATATATAATGGTGGAAGCAGTATTTTGTTCGGTTCAAAAAGAGGGTGAGATTGAACGTTATGTAAGTCAGGTTTTAAGCCATGTCTTAACGGCCACTCTTTTCTGATATGATATTGGTCGTCAACCCAGCTGTCCCAGAGATACAGAAAACAAGGATAATTTGTGTACCCACCTTGGAGATCTCCACATATCAACTATTTGAGCTCCTGGTAATTAACAGCATATAGTATATGATCCAGGTTATTGTGAGTTTCTTTCACTTGTACTGAATATTCAAAAGTGTAAATGAAAAAACTATTATCATGATGTAGAACTACTTCGAGACTTCTGCTGAACGAGTCAATAAAAAAGGCCCCATTCCGTTGCATCAAACTCTAAACCCATTGATTTGATCAATCCAGCAATGTTGTTGCAATAAACCAATGATGACTTATCCTGGAACGTGAAAAACTGTCTTAATTCTCTCGCGCGGCCGTGATACCAGAAGAACGTTGTTCCAGATGTCAACAGATGTTTCTTTTTGAGACGTGAATTCAGCAGCTGAGCAGACTCCTTTGATGGGTTCAGGTCCTGTGTCTAGTCTTTGAACCTGCTTGTGTCAATGGTACTGGCAGGATGTTCTCTTCTAGCTTGTATGCGTCATCCCCAGCTACAATAGTCATGTCACTATTTTCGGAATCAGAGATATATTCCATGTTACCATCTGGCTCAGAAACGGGAAGGTCCGGACCATGAGGGATTGGTCTTATGTCAGAAGAAACATTGGGGTTTTGAACATGGTTCTTGTTCTTGGGATTTGTTCCTTTTAGATAGATCACATAGAAAATAGCAGTCTGTAATGTAATCTTTTCCTTCCCTAAAGGAAGCGTATGCCATATGTCATACTCTTCCTTTTATCATTCCTCCAATCCCTCAAGTTCTCCACGCATGTTTTACTACAAACTTGAGGAGTGAATGGCTTATCCTGATCACCTAGTTTGAGTACAAAGTAATCACGATATGCCTTCACCACAAAGTCAGTGGTTTTTGCTTGATAGCTGGGAAGAACCACATTACCACAGATATAAAAGAACCTATCAAGATTATTCTTACACTTGTGATCCATTCTTATAGAAGTACAAATGTCAAGCTGAAAAGAGATAAAATAAATCAGCACTCAGCTCGTCGTTGACACTTGACACAATACATTAAAATCATTTTGACCTGAGGGATAAGCCCTGTCACCTTTTGGTATCTGGATGTTTGCGAGTAGGGTTATACACTGTAGTTAGGCACACATAAATATTATATGCTATACTAAACATCAGGCACCCACTATCAGCTGCGACAAGTAAAGTCTACAGGCTTTTAAATTAATATTATTATTGTGTACAACTTGTGAAATATTCACGCACATCTTAAAAACCAGACTTGACCAAACAAAACAAATGGCATTTTTTAATTTGGCATAAAATGGCGATCATATATCCCTTGATAAACCTTTGACCTTTGGAAAAGAATTTTTAAACGAGGGCCTGTTTAATACAGGATAAAAATAATTACAGGATACCTCAATTTACATCATTTCACCCGAAATCAAATTTAACTTTAATTAATTTTTTAGACTAAATTTCAGCAACGTTACTTTGACTTATGTTCTAATGTGAACGTGTGTCTTTGGCAAGAATATCTTGATGGACCCCCCACTGCTTCAGTATGGTTTTGAATTAAGAGTTTTCTGGTTACCTGACCAATGATAAAGAGTCAGTCTGCCCTGCTATTTACCCACAGCTGGAGAGATAATAATTTCTGAAGAGTGTTAACACTTTGCGAAGTGCAAACAGCTTCATTCACGATTTGAACCTGAGTATACGAGTTCACTTCTTACGACGACAACTATTACTGCACGAACGATTCCATGTCAACTACACCATAGTAAGAGGTCGTGAAATGTTTTTTTTTTCCTTAGAAATATATTTTGAATAACAGTAGAAGATAAATGAAGCAAAAAATTATATAGAATACAATAAAATGCATTTAATATACTGGCCCATTGGCTTAGTGAGTAGAGTGTTCACCAATGGCCCGGGAGACTGAGGATCAATCCCAGGTCGAGTCATACCAAAGACTCAAAAATAGTACTTGATGCCTCCTTCAGTAATTCAAGAAAGGGAATAGCGCCCTTTCCAACACCTCGGTGTCGTAGCTAATGAAAAGAGAGCCTTCAGGTCGTCCTCGCTTAAGGTAGGCCAACTTACACACACACACACACACACACACACACATATATATATATATATATATATATATATATATATATCATCATTAAGTTATTTTTTGGGAGCAAGGAGTTTCCTACTACACACACACACACACTCTCTCTCTCTGTCTCCACCCCCTCTCTCTCACCATCCATGTATTTTATTAATTTCAAATACATTTTTCAGTAAAAGATTATTTATTTGAAGTCCTTTAATTAGGATTATAGATCACCTCGCTTAGTGACGTAACTTCGAACGTAATGACGTTTACTTAACTGAAATTTGATTTAGAAAAATGGCGTAAAAGAGAATTTGATGCGGCCATAATGACGCTGAGCGAATAATTACTGCAATTATCATTTACTTACAAGTATATCTCTTCAATTAATTATTCCTATCAAAATGAACTATCAATGTTTAAAGAGCTATCGTTTTAGTAAATTTCAAATTGTGCATACTTAGATAAAATACCAATGTTTTAATGGTTTGGTTTGGTTTCTTTGTCTAATGACACATCTACCTTTACGAGGTATTTCGTGATATTTTAACCTTCGTGGGTTCTTCTACAAGGATGGCTAAAGCTTCAAGTGATCAAGATAAGGCAACCGAGGTTCGAACTCACTCACCACGATTATGCAGTCCATCTAGTTAGCCACTACGTCACGATGACATCTTGAATATTTTAAGAGTAATTGTAATTTAAAATCAAATTAAACACTAACTTTGCTCTACTTGACCTATTGATGAGACCCTAACAACTACTAGAATCTGAGTCAAGATCTGGAAGGTATCCTTGTAGTTTAAAGGTTAATGCGCTGGACTGCGGAATCGTAGTAAGCGAGTTCGAACTCCAGTCGCGCTATCAAGTTCACTTTTGGACAAACGCCCTTGGGAAAGATATAACCCCCTTACCCTCCCAGCTATAGTTTAAATAGTACCTCCCAGCTATGGGTTAAATAGTACCATTACTGCTCTTCTAGGATGGATTTGACATTAAATAACCCCAGAAGGTTGATATGTCATTAAACAATAAAACCAAACCAAACCTGGATATCGAAGTAATGGCAATGAAGAATGACTCCATATTCTCCAGAGCTCCAAAACTGGGGTCTCATCACCGGATGCAAATTTGTGTGATACCCTGGACGAAAAGAAGAGGTTGAATTGTATGGAGAATTTTCAGTATATCAATGACACTTCTCAAACTAACCGAAGGCTCAGTTGGCGAATCTTGAAATTCGTTGACTATATTTACTACTGAGGGGTCAGACCAACCGCAAAAAAAACCCTGGTGTCCTGGGTATGACACTAAATTTCATCCTATAATGAGGATCCAGTTGTGGATATCTGAGAAATGGGGAGTATCCCTTTATTGCCATTATTTCCAGGTTCACTCTAACCTTGAGTGGTAGTATCTTTTTGGTTTTGTTTTGTTTTGTTTTATGGCATATCAACCATTGGCGATTATCTAATGTCAAATCCATTTCATACATAAAACAATTCAGTTTATGATAAGCATACAGTTTAGTTCTATAACCCATCGATAGGACCCTATCAGGTGCTACCACTCCGACTCAGAGTGGACTTGGGAGCGATTGTAATATAATGGCCGAGGGATTTCATTTTATGCCTTTGGGTTTAGTTAGACTGAGAACCCTTCGGCTCAGTACATGGGTTACTTAGGTGCAATATTAACACAAGTGTTCACGCGCGCGGAGCGGACGTGTCACTCAGAGATGTCACAATAGCCCTGATGGGAAACGGGGGCTAGAGAGTGCAAACGACGTCACGCACCGGAAGCGCGCGGAGGATTTG
This sequence comes from Sepioteuthis lessoniana, assembly GCA_963585895.1. Lineage (NCBI taxonomy): Eukaryota > Metazoa > Mollusca > Cephalopoda > Myopsida > Loliginidae > Sepioteuthis > Sepioteuthis lessoniana. Next base: position 89,923,444 of record OY757910.1, on the reverse strand, counting down.
GGGATTTTGAAAAGGTCAGTTAGTAGAGTTCAGATCTGCCTCGGGAGAAGACGGTTGACTTTCGGTTGCTCGCGAAGGCCTTGGGAAGGTGTCGCACGACAGATGAAAAAGCCAGGATAGAAAGAATGTATATCTCTTTCCTTATGTCGAAGAACCTTTAAACTCAAAGGTAATAAAAAGTTTCGTACCTAAATTGAGAAGTCGGTACGTGTTTTTCGTGTTTCGAAATTCCTATGTTCTATATATATATATATATATATGAACATTATATGTCCATTTCACACATAGCCATATCATGGCTATGGTACACGATGGCTATAAAGGGGTACTCCGCATTCTCCATAGCTTCAGCATTACAGGAGACACACCATTAGATTGTTTAGCGTTATATCCAGGATATTCGTTAGGGGAGTCCTAACTCTCTGCAGATTGATTTTCTTGATTTCTTTGTTGAATGGCATATCAACCTTTGTAGGTTATTTAATGTCAAAGCAGTTCTCCTAGAAGAACAGTAATGGTACTATTTAACCCATAGCTTGGAGGATAAGGGGTTTCATACCTTTCCCAAGGGTATTTGTCCGAAAGTGAACGTAATAGCGCGACTGGAGTACGAACTCGCTTACTACGATTCCGCAGTCCATCGCTTTAACCATTACACCACGAGGACACCCCCCTCTCTGCAGAGAAGTAGTCGGTGTATTCTACAATCCCAGCCGACTGGGAAAGTATCTCTGAGTCCCTTTTATTGTTCTGATTGACCTGTTTAAAAAATTATTCGAATTCGATAGAAACATGTGAAAAATTTTTTTAAAGAATCATCTATATAAAAATGTGAATATGAATTCTATTTTCTAACCTGTAGGCATAAAATACCCCTAGACGTGTTCATTTTCCGATAAAATCAATCAACAATCAATCAAAGTTATCGAATTTGTTTTAGACAAATATCTTGAACGAAAATGAATTGCTTGAATTAAAAGTTCTTCAAGATAATTTTATTTGAAATATAAGTTCATTATCCATAAGAATAGTTTAATTAAGTGGCGTAAGATAATAGGAAAAGAGAACAAATATATGAACGAGTACCGAGACTGTGAATTTGAGCGAATCAGATTTTGTTCAAAATGGCGGAAACTTTTGATTCAAAGAAGTAGCTACTTTTTAAATTATTACTTTTTTGTCTTATTTTATTTTTGTTTTTGATTTTTTTTTTGTTACTTTCTTTTTTTTGTGTTTGTTTGTTTTTGTTTTTTGTTGTTTTTTTTATATTCAATCATCGAAGTGCTTTCACATTTTTACAATACTTTGTTTAAGTAATTTTACAGCTGTTCTTGCGGCTGTTTGATTCTGTTCGCCCGAGCATCATTCATTCCTTGCTTTCTTTTACAGTTAACATTATATTAACAATGGCGACCAAAACAATGTAAATACGCTTTGAATAATAAAAAAAATTATTAAAAACATTTTAGAGGTGTGCAGCCGCATTATTCTAGGATAATTGTTTTCAAAAAATTTTTGATCATCGTCGAAACGAGAAGTAAAATGAAATCGGCAGGTGTCTACAATGCAGTTCTTTAAAAAAAAATTCTTCTTCTGGAGAAGTTTCTGGATGTTCTGAGATTCGAAGCTGGTTAGAATTTTGTATGAAACAAACAGTAGCATAAATATTGATTTTAATCAATTCTTCATTTATGAGTGTGTGCGAATCTTGCTTTCGTTTCTAGCGAATAATAGAAATAAGTAAAGAAATAAAGAAAGATGACAGTTGCCGAAGGTGATTACAAAGAAACATAACAAGGACAAAATACAAAAAATTAATTCAATAAGTTAGATCTCGACTAAGTAAAATTTTCCTATGGGCAATATGTCACAAATATGAAATATCTTTATAATATCCTATACTTCTCTATCGATGCTTTAAGTAAAAAAACGTTTACCTTTCTATACATTAATGCTATCGTGGTGTAATGGTTAAAGCGATGGACTGCGGAATCGTAGTACGCGAGTTCGTACTCCAGTCGCGCTATTACATTCACTTTCGGGCAAATACCCTTGGTAAAGGTATGAACCCCCTTATCTTCCCAGCTATGGGTTAAATAGTACCACTACTGTTCTTCTAGGAGAATGGCTTTGGCATTAGATAACCTAAAAAAGAGTTGATATGCCATTAAACAAAGAAACCAATCAACCATTAATTCTATTCCTGTCGGCGAGGCTTTGATTCAAAGAAGTAGCTACTTTTTAAATTATTACTTTTTTGTCTTATTTTATTTTTGTTTTTGATTTTTTTTTATTACTTTCTTTGTTTTCTGTTTGTTTGTTTTTGTTTTTGTTTTGTTTTTTTGTTCCTGCTGTGAAACCCCTTTCCTCAAAAAGCAGTCTCCTGGTTGTGACACTAAACTACACTTAATGCTGAGTTTGAAGATCTGGGGAATGCGGAGTTCATCTTCACTGATATTACTCCCACTTCCACTCTGAGGGGGTGTAATGGTTAAAGCGATGGTCTGAGAAATCGTAGCACGTGAGTTCGAACTCCAGTCGCACTATTACGTTCAGTTTCGGACAAATACCCTTGGGAAAGGTATGAACCACCTTATCCTCCAAGCTATGGGTTAAATAGCACGATCACTGTCCTTCTAGAAGGATGGCTTTGGCATTAAATAACCCATGAAGGTTGATATGCCATTAAACAAAGAAACCATTCCTCTCTGACATGGGGTATTAATACCTGTTTGGGTTCAATCTATGGGTCAAATTATTTCTATTAGATAGGAATACTTGATATCATATAAATGTCCTGGGTGTGACACTAAACTGCATCTGAGGGTGAGGCTCTAGATCTAGAGCTCTGAGAAGTGTGGAGTGCCCCTTTATTGCCATTACTCCCAGGTTCACTCAGATGCAGAGTGGGAGTACTTGTTGTGATCTATTGATGAGTCTAATAGATCTTTTTGCAAATTATTTATGTTAGAAAGGAATACTTAATATTATATAACAGTGAACAAAAGCTCTATACAATGTTTTGTATTGAAACCATACAAAAAATGCGAATAAAAACGTAAAAGTTACATAATTCCCTAACCTATTGGCATAAAACTATCCCAGATAGGTTGACATGCCGTTAAAATCGATCAATCAATTTATTTTTTAAGTTATAACATTTTGGCCGTCATCACAATTACCAATCCCTCCGCTCGGGCAGAATATGACACAAGGTCAATTTTTAAGCGGAGTTTAACAGGTTTGAATTCAGATTATTCCTTTTCCTAGACAAGTTGCCTCACCAAGGCTGAAGAATTCAGTCTGTCCGACTATTTACCCATAGCTGGAGGGAGAATAATTGGATTCATACCTTTCCTAAGGGTATTAGTGCAATGTGAAATGCAATCAGTCTCGTCTAGGATTTGAACTCGTGTCGCCACGTCTATTTCCAACGACAATAACCATTACACCACGGGCACCTCCATAACATTTTGGCCATTGTACTCATCGGCCTTTTCCAGGTCTCTGTTATATTTAAGTGTAATCACTTAAGAAAAAAAATTCAATTTAGGGTTTCAGTAATTTCATTGCTTTATTTTTCTTTCATGTTTACATTCATTTTTAATGAATAACCCACACCTCACGGCCCAGTTTTATATATCATAAATGAATATTCACATTTATCATTGAGCACAAGGCTTTACAATTTGTAAGGGGTTAAGTAAGGGCGTGGTCATCCACAGTAATTGATGTTTTTCTAGAATAAACTTTGTTAAAGGCAATCACTGACCAAATCACGCTTTAACAGTATATACATTCGATCCATCCACTCGTCAAACACACAAAAAACATAGCTCAGTCATCTGGGGCAAGAGAATACGCTAAATGGACCTCTTCAACAGGGTAAGACTCCACTACCAATGAGTGTCCTGGATATGACACTAATCCATCTGATGGTGAGGCTGAAGTACTGAAGTTCTGGTAAATGTAGAGTACCCTTCATTGGCATTACTTCTAGGTCCATTCTGACCGAGAGCGGAAGTACCTGTTAAGGTCACATCTATGGATTAACAAGTAGGGTTTAATCATTTATTATATTTGGTACCATTTAACTGTGTGCAAACGAAAAGCTTATACTGAATAGAATTACTAGTGTTTGATAGCAATACTTGAAACCATTTAACTGTTTGCAAACAAATAAGCCCTGGCTTGTTTAAAAAATTATCTACGCGCTATTCATTTAAAAACCATATATTTGATATAAAAATAGGATTTGGCATAGAATAATCTACAAGGGTTGATATGTCATAAAACACAACCAACTAATCAACAATAACAAAAAATGACCTGTTTAGTAAGTATTGTTCTACAATACTTACTAAAAATTGTTTCCTCGGTTAAAAGCTGAAAGGAGAAGATGATAATACAATAAGATAAATGAATGAATGAACGAATGGGTGTTCGATGCTCAGGAAAATATCATATGGCAAAAAGGCCTTACGGACGGATGAATGAGAACAATCTGCCACCACGAATTGATTAAAGCCTTCGTTTCGACATTCCGAGAACGTTAACAAATACGACAAATGAAGAATACTGGAATAACGGAAATACTGTAACATAAACAACCAAAATGGAGACACTAATCTAAATATATCTGAAATATAATTCCATCTCAAAGAAATTCAGACTGAGACAAAGAGCTTATTTTATTGTTTGGGATTTTTCTTCACTTGGATAGCCCTATCTTAAAGAACATCTTGATCTTAGAAATGGAATTAAAACACTCTTATAATTTCCAAGCCAAAGCCCAATCTAAAACTTGTACAGAAAGATTAAAAAGGAAGTTTATATTTATCTGCTTTTAGGTACCTCGTGTGGTGTAATGATTAGCAAGCTAGACAAAGAAACCTTCACTAATGAGTTCGGTTCTCATTGGGCGCTCCATTCATACGACCTTGTGCCACATCTAAGCAAAAATCTAAGTAACTTACTACGTTTATCTATTTTTAAGATAGGACAACAGTATAGTTGACTATAAAAAGTTGTATCCTTGTTATGATACTAAACTGCATCCGATGGTGAGGCTAGAGTCTTGGAGTTTTGGGAATATGGAGTATCAATTCATTTCCATTACTCTAAGGTCCACTCTGACCTTAAAAGATAGTAACTGTTTGGGTCCTACTAGGGGTCAAATAGATCTATTCAATTATTTACTGACGGTTTGGATTTGTTAGGATTTCATGACATATCAACCATTGTTGGTTATTTAATGCCAAATCCTCTTTATACATACATATTAAATTATTTGATTTGATTTAGTTGGTTTTATGCATATCAAAGATTGTAGGTTATTTAATGCCAAATCCTATTTAATCATATATGATGAATATATATGATTTGGTTTGGTTGGGTTTTATGACATATCAACCTATGTAGGTTATTTAATGCCAAATCCTGCTCATACATATCAAATATATATGATTTGGTTTGGTCGGGTTTTATGACATATCAACCATTGTAGGTTTTTTTAATGCTAGGTCCTCTTTATATATATATATATATATATATATATATATATATATGATTTGGTCTGGTTAGGTTATATAGCATATCAACCATTGTAGGTTTTTTAATGCCAAATCGTCTTTGTACATATATTATAAATATATGATTTGTAAACATATTTTGTAGATGAACATGAGCTCTTTTTTCTTTTTCTTTTCTTTGCACTCAGTTTAATGATTTCTAGCATTTCTATCTTACGCAAATCTTTTTATTTACAATTTAAATTTCATTTTTGATGATTTAGAACTATTTTATTCTATGGTTTATTGCTGTTGTTTCTACAGTTAAATGGTTTCAATTATTGCAATCTAAAAGTTATAATTCTATTCAATATCAATCATTTTTTTTTTGCTCACAGAGGAGCGTTTACAAGTATTGCTATTTAATACTTATTATTCTCTTCAACATTGCTCATTCATTTGCATATAGATGAATGATTCCAAGTATTGCTATGTATCACTAAAAATTAATTAAATATCCGAGATTTGTTTACACGCAGTTAATTGATCAAACAGTTTTATTTCTAACAATTCAATTTAGCATTAATCAATAAAGGTCAATGGTTCCAAGTACTGCTATGTATCACTAAAAATCCAATTGGATATCAGTCGTTTGTTTACACACAGTTAAATGATCAAACAGTTCTATTTCTAACAATTCAATTTAGTATTAATCAATAAAGTTAAATGGTTCCAAGTACTGCTATGTATCACTAAAAATTCAATTGGATATCAGTCGTTTGTTTACACACAGTTAAATGATCAACCAGTTCTTTTTCTAACAATTCGATTTAGCATAAGTCAACAAAGTTGAATATTCCAAATATTGCTGCATATCACAAACAATTGAATTAGACATCAGTCATTTGTTTACTCACAGTTAAAGAGTCAAACAGTTCCATCTCAAACAATTCAATTCAGAATTAGACATTTGTTTGAGCTCACTTTAAATCCTAAACAATTATTTTTGAACCCTACATAGGACCCTATCAGGTCCAACCACTCCGGGTCAAAGTGGAGCTGGGAGCAATGGCAATAAGGGACTACTTTACATCCCCCAAATCTCCAAGGCTGGAGCTACGCCATTAAATAATTTAATGTCATATCCAGCACACTCCGCAGCGATGCAGTCGGTATATTCTACAGTCCCAACCGACAAGGCTGTATTTTCTGAGGTTTGTTTGGTTTTTTTGTTTTTTGTTTAGGTTTTATGGCATATCAACCTTTCGTAGGTTATTTAATGCCAAATCCATTTTATACAAATAAACAGTTCTATTTCAAACAATTCAGTTTACCATAAGTACAGTTTAATTGTCAAAAACATTTCTATTTCAAGTTAACATTATTCAGTTTAGTCAAATAATTCTTATTCAAACAATTCAGTTCAGCGTAAGTACAGTATCAATGTCAAAAACAGTTCCATTTCAAACACATCAGTTTAGCATAAGTACGTAGTTTAAATGTCAAAACAGTACGATTTCAAGCAATTCAGTTTAGCATAATTACGCAGTTTAGTTCTATTTGACCCCTAGGTAGGACCCTATTAGGTGCTACCACCCCGGACTAGAGTGGAATAGAGTGATGGCAACCAAGGGGTACTCCGCATTCTCTAAAGCTCCAGAATAAATCGAACCTCACCATCAGATTGTTTAGTGTCATATCAGGACACTCGTTGTGGAGGGGTGTCTTACCTCTCTGCATAGATGCAGTGGGTGTATTCTACAGCCCCAGCCGACTGGGCTGTATTTACTGAGGATTATTATAATTGAATATTTGAAATCATACAGCTCTGTGTAGATTGTTTATATTACATAGGAATACTTGCTAAATTACATTATTAAGATCAAATAACAATACCTGAAAACATATAACTGTGTGCAAACAAATGATCTTTAAATCGCTTGAAAATAGAATTAACTACAAACTTTTCGATAACTAATCATATATATATAATGGATGTGCCCGTGGTGTAATGGTTATCGTCGTAGGAAATGGACACGGCGAAAACGAGTTCAAATCCTGGACGAGACTGATTGCATTTCACATAGCACTAATACTCTTGGGAAAGGTATGAATCCAATTATTCTCCCTCCAGCTTTGGGTAAATTGTAGGGCAGACTAGGTTCTTCAGTCTTGGTGAGGCAACTAGTCTAGGAGAAGGAAAACTCTGAATTTAAACCTGTTAAACTCCGCTTAAAAATTGACCTTGTGTCATATCCTGTCCGAGCAGAGGGGTTGGTATATATATATATATATATATTTGGGCATAGATAACCTACAATGGTTTATATGCCATTTAAGTAAATAAACGATGAACAAACCCAACTATAGTTTTAGTTATTTCCTTTTTTCTAGGATATCTAACTTCACCAGCCGCCAGGCATCCGTATAAAATGTGAGACATTATAGACTTAAGCTCTTCGACTGCCTGTAACTCAAAATACTTTAATTGAATTTAATTTAGTACAAGGCCAAAGTTCTTGAAAAATGTTTTTTCCGTCTCTCAGACAAACAACAAATTGTCACTAATTAAATTCAACAAGTTGACAGTATGTGAGCCACGTTTAGCGTAATGGTTATTGTCGCGGGATATTGAATTGGTGATACGAGTTCAAATCAAGGGCATGGCTGTTTGCGTATTATTAGGCGCAAATGTCATTGGAAAAGGCATAAACCCATCTTCCTGATTCCCCACCTATAGGTGGGTAGAATGGCAAACCAGTCTAGGAGAAAGAAAACTTTGAATTCAAACGAGCTTTTCTCTGCTTAAGAAATAACGTTGTGCCACGTCCTACCTGAAATGGAGTGGTTGGGTAACTACACTGTATATGTGTTTTAATCAGTTAAGATTGACACGTGGCCTTGTTTGAAGTGCGCTTATTAATAAATACCTACGATTCAAGTGTCTTAATCACAGTATTTCTTTAGATGCGTGTGTTTCCATAATTTCAAGACTTCGATTGATTTTTTTCAAGACGAAAAAAAATACCCAAGCTGAATATCTATTTTTATTTCTATAAAAAGATCAAACTTAGAAGGATTTTTCTTATATCCGGAATTTATTTATGACCTTCTTCCTGTTTACTAGCGTAGACAAATATTGCTTCAGTAAATCCCCTTTTGACAATGTCGGCAATAAACAACACAATCCAGTCTTCATCTCACTTTTCGAATATTTTACTGTTGTTATAGGCAACGGATATTATCTTTTATTATTCAGTTTGTTATTCTGTTATTAATATACTTTTTACAAACAGTAATTTTAATATAAACTGGCTCATTGGTCTAGTTGGTAGAGTGTTCGCCAATGGTCCGCGAGACCGAGGTTCAATCCCAGGTCGCGTCATACCAAAAACTTTAAAAATGATACTTAAGAAATGATACTTGATAGAGAATTGAAAAAAAAGCTGTGGAACATGAAAGTAACGAGTGTGCCAATTGTGATTGGTGCGTTAGGCACAATAACAAAAGGATTATTAAAAGGCCTGGAGGACTTGGGAGTTGGCGGACGGGTAGAGACTGTCCAATCGACAGCATTGCTGAGAACGGCCAGAATACTGAGACAAGTCCTGGAGACTTGAGGTGACTTGCTGTCACTAAGACTCCAGTGAAAATCATCAGCTAACGCTGATGTGAAAAATTCTAAAGAGTAAAGATAATAATAATAATAAACGTGAGAAATAGGACGAAAAAAGCAAAGCAATACAATTAGAACAAACAATACAACTCGAAGAGATAAGGTATTGGAGAAAGAAGGAATACTAAAAAGATAGCGAGATAGGATCAAACAATACGAACAAAATAAGACATTCAAAAACAGCTAAACTACCAGCAAGTAGGGGAAGAAGGTGAGAATACATACCCACAACCGGATGCGAGGGAAGCAAAACAATTTTGGAGCAAGAACCGAGAGATCGTAATAGAAAATCTGAATGGATAAACAACATGGAAAAAAAGTTGAAAAGACTGGAAGAAGGTCTTAAAGCAAAAATAGATCTCGATTTACTCACAGCAACACTAAAAAAAAAACCCTTAATCGAAAATCTCCAGGCTATGATGGTCTACATGGATTCTGGTTTTTAAAAAAATTTACCTCAGTCCATGAGAGACTGATGATCGAAATAAATGCATACTAAGAAGAAGCAGATATACCCAAATGGATGATCAAAGGAAAGACCTCCCTAATCCAGAAAGACCACCAAAAAGCAACGGCCCCTTACAATTATAGATATATTACGTGACAACCAATAAAGTAGAATCTACTAACGACACAAATTAAGGAGGAGATTTACTAATCGTTAATTAACCGCTGACTATTCCTCGAAGAACAGAAGGGTTGCTGCAAAGGAACTAGAAGAACAGAAGAGCAATTATATATTGATCGACACATCTTCAAGGAGTTCAAAATAAGACAGAAAATTATAGCCATGGCATGGATTGATGGCAAAAAGACATACGATATGGTCCAGCAAAGCCGTATGATAAACTCTCAAAATGTACAAGATATCCGATGAAGCCATAAAGTTTATTGAGAAAACCATGAAAAACTGGAGAGAGGAATCAATAGCAAGAGGAAAAGTCTTAGATTAGGTGAAAATCCACAGGGGTAACTTTCAAGGAGATGCGCTATCACCATTACTATTTGTGATAGCGACGATGCCACTGAATGACATATTTAGGAAATGCGCAGACGGATACAAACTTATTAAATAGCAGGAAAAGATCAATTGTCTAATGTTCAGGGGGGGGGACATCAAATTCTTTGCCAAAAAATGGAAAAGAATTGGAAACCCTATTACAGGCAATGAGAATATACAGTCAGGATATAGGGATGGAATTCGGTATAGAAAAATGTGTCACGCTAATAATGAGAAGCGGAAAACGACACTTAATAAAAGGAAAAGAACTACTAAATCAGAATGCTCGAAGAAAAGGGAACTTAGCAGCAATAACGATTCTCTATAGAAGTAAAAGTATGATCACCGGATGGAGACACAGAATACTTCGACATTGTAGCAGGAGTACTACAAGGGGACACGCTGGCCCCGTACCTCTTTATCATTTGTCTAGACTACGTACGTAGAACATCGATTGACAAAATCAGAGAGAATGGCTTCGAGCTGACGAAGAAAAGAAGTAGAAGGTACCCCGCAAAAACAATTACCGACGCCGACTACGCCGATGACATGGCGATACTAGCAAATACACCCGACCAAGCCGAAACACTACTGCATAGTTTGGAACGAGCAGCGGCAGGCATAGGCCTCTATGTTAATGCACTCAAAACGGAATATATGTGCTATAATCAAACGGGGGACATCTCCACTCTGGACGGAACCCTCTTAAACTAGTTGACAAATTCACTTACCTAGGAAGCAGCATCGCATCAACCGAAAAGGACATCAACACGAGGTTAACGAAAGCATGGACAGCTATCAATAGGCTATCGATTATATGGAAATCTGACCTAACCGATAAAATGAAACGCAGTTTCTTCCAGGCAGCGGTCACATCGATACTGCAATATGGGTGCACTACATGGACTCTAACAAAACGGCTGGAGAAGAAGCTAGAGGGCAATTACACAAGAATGCTGCGAGCAATCTTGAACAAATCCTGGCGGCAACACCCCACAAGACACCAACTGTACGGCCACCTGCCTCCTATCACGAAAACTATTCAAGTTAGACGAACCAGACATGCAGGACACTGCTGGAGAAGCAGGGACGAACTCATAAGAGATGTACTCTTATGGACCCCCACACATGGCCGTGCAAAAGCAGGACGACCAGCACGAACATACATTCAGCAGCTATGTGAGGATACGGGATGTTGTCCTGAAGACCTGCCTAGGGCGATGAACGATAGGGAGGAGTGGCGAGAGAGGGTCAGGGATATCCGTACTACCAGCGCGACATGATGATGATGATGATACCGACCCAATGATCCTGGAGACCTAGATTCAATCCCAGGTCGAGTCATACCAAAGACTTTAAAAATGGTAATTGATACCTCCTTGCTTAACACTCAGCAATATAAGGTACTATCAAGGGTAAAGTGGCGCAATCCAGGGAAAGGAGTAGCGCCCTCCCCTACACCTCGGTGTTGTAGCTATGAAAAAGGGAGCCTTCTGGCCACCCTCGACTACAGTCGTCAACTTTACTTTTACTTTTTATATCAGGAGAACGAGGAAACACCTGGAAACCAAACTATATAGCAGAAATTTCATCAAGGGGATAAACGCCTGGGCTGTTGCCCTTGTAAGATACTTGGAACAATTCTTGAAGTTGTCGAGGGAAGAATTTCAAAAAATGAACACGAGAACAAGAAAACTCCTGATGATGCATAAGGCATTACATCCCAGTGATGACGTAGACAGATTTTATGTGACGAGAAAAGAAGAAGGAAGAGGGCTCGTCAACACTGAAGATAGCGTTGATGTGTCGATACAAAGACTCAAAGATTACATTAAAAACGTACAGGAAGACTCATAACAGCGACCAGAAAGAATACAGACAACTCAAACATCAACAGAACAAAAATAAGCAGAAAACAAAAATGGGAATAAAAACAACTGTATGGATATTTCAAGTGTCAAATAAGCGAAATCTCCCACGAAAAAACCTTGAGATGTGTAAGAAAAGGAAAACTTAAGAGTGAAACTCGATCTCTTCTGATAGCAACATAAAACAAGGATATGAGAACGATATCAAAGCAGAAATAGATAAGACACAACAAAATAGCAAATGTAGGTTATGTGGTGATAGAGAAGAGACGATCAATCACATAATAAGCGAGTTAGGTTGGTTAGCGCGAAAAGAGTATAAGACTAGATATGACTGGCTAGGGAAGGTGATCCACTGGAAATTATGCAAGAAATTTAAATTTGACCCTACAAACAAATGGTATAGGCACAAACCAGAATCTGTCCTAGAAAATGAGAAGCATAACGTTCTCTAGAATTTTGAGATACAAATGGATCACTTAATCACGGCCAGATGACCAGGCCTAGTGAAAGTCAACAAAAAAAGAACCTGCCGAATAGTGGACTTTTCCGTTCCGGCTAACAACAGGTTAAAACTGAAAGAAAGCAAAAAGAGAGTACATCGACCTCAGTAGAGAGAACTAAAAAAATGTGGAACACGAAAGTGATGGTGACACCAATTGTGATTGGTGTTCTCGGTACAAGCATCAAAGCTTTGGTGTCGGGACTGGAGGACATGGAAATAAGAGGACGAGAGGAGACCATTCAGATCACAGCATGGGTGATATCTACCAGAATACTGAGAAGTATTCTCGAGACTTGATGAGACTTGTATTCACTCAAACTCCAGTGGGAAATCATCAGCTAACGCTGGTGTGAAGAACCCTCTAATGAGTAAAATAATGATAAGACATGAGGACTAATAACATTAACATTAAGATAGATAATACGCAACAAAATAGCAGGTGTATGATATGTGGGGACAAAGATGAAACGATTAATCACATACAGAGCAAATGTGTGAAATAATATTAATGTTAATTTCGTTAATGTTGAGAAAAATAACTTTACTATTTATTGCCCATTATAGGCAATCTCTGAACTCCATTAAAATTCACATTAATAGTATTTATACATAATTGCAATTAAATGATTAAAGAGAGCACTCTATAATTTGCATTCAATTGTGATCTTCCTTGAGAAATTATTATGATGAAGTTTAAGATGAATGTCAATTTATTTTTCTTTTCCCTCAGTCGATTAGGATCATATAACGCTATGGCACGAACAAGAGCCTCGCTACAACATGCTATTTCTACAGTGTTAAAGTAATATACATACAAAAAACGGATCCGTATAATACGGATCTAAAAGGTTTGGCTTGACCTGTTAGAAGCCTAGGGGTGTAGAACATCTTCTAAAGGACTTAATTCAATCCACGAATAATGTAAATCAGGAAGAAGACCTTGTTAATCCCTCGTGCATCCTTCAAATGCTCTCTCTTTCACACACACACACACACACACACACACGCACACATCTGAATATATATATATATGGTCTAACAAATGTCTCGTTACAATGTGTCGTATGAACAATGTTACTGTAATATACATTCAGAAAATCAGACAAGTATAATAAAAAGTTTGGCTTGACCTGTTAGAAGCCTAGGGGTGTAGAACATCTTCTAAAGGACTTAATTCAATCCACGAATAATGTAAATCAGGAAGAAGACCTTGTTAATCCCTTGTGCATCCTTCAAATGCTCTCTCTTTCACACACACACACACACACACACGCACACATCTGAATATATATATATATGCTCTAACAAATGTCTCGTTACAATGTGTCGTATGAACAATGTTACAGTAATATACATTCAGAAAATCAGACAAGTATAATAAAAAGTTTGGCTTGACCTGTTAGAAGCCTAGATGTGTAGTCAACCCCCGAATAGAAGTGAATTCAATCCACTTGTGGGTTTAGATCAGCTTGTTAAATATTACTCTAAAAAGGAGGACCACATGCTGAGTATTTATACGTTCCTAAAGTGTTTAAGTGTAATCTAAAATGTATATTATGGCTGTTTTGTTGTAGTGAGCGTGTGCTAAAAAATGAATGGTTTTAGTGTTTCCTGTGTGGCTACGTGTTATTGTGTTTCTTTTTACGAAGACGTCCCAACACTGTCGTTAGTTAGTTAATTCTTCTCCGTTCGTTCGTTCATCCTGACCAGGGAATGATTTTCATCCATGACAGTGAACTCGGTTACCATGGGAACCTAAAAAGCTCTAACTGTGTTATCAACAGTCGGTGGACACTCCAAGTCGCCGACTATGGAATTCTGGATATTCGAGCGGCCACCTACAGGAAGGAGGACGAACACGCCTATTACAGAAGTAAGTTTCATTTTTACCTATCTCTTTTTTAATGTAATAAATTCATATATCACTCTTCTCTCTCGCACTCTCTCTCGCACTCTCTCTCTCTCTCTCTCTCTCTCTCTCTCTCTCTAAATCAGTCTCACTCCCTCTCTCACACACACAAACACACTTAAGCCCTGTGGTAAACCCCACACACAAACACGTTCATGACTTGAAGTCAAGGCAGAGAATACGCAAATTATATCTCTGGCAGAATGGTAAGACCCCTAAAAAAATGTGGGGTATCGACATTGCTGGAGAAGCAGAGATGAACTCATAAGAGATGTACTCTTATGGATCCCCACACACGGCCGCGCAAAAGCAGGACGACCAGCACGAACGTACATTCAGCAGCTGTGTGAGGATACAGGATGTTGTCCTGAAGACCTGCCTAGGGCGATGAACGATAGGAAGGAGTGGCGAGAGAGGGTCAGGGATATCCGTGCTGCCAGCACGATATGATGATGATGATCTTTGGTATAATATTAAATTGCATCTTGTTACGAGGATCCAGTTCAAGAGATCTGGGGAATGGAGAGTAACCTTTCATTGCCATTACTCCCAGCTCTCCTCTGGCCCAGAATGGTAGTAATCATATTTACCAACCCCTCTGCTCGGGCAGGATATGACACAAGGTCAATTTTTTAGCGGCGTTTAACAGGTTTGAATTCAGAATTATCCTTCTCCTAGACTAGTTGCCTCACCAAGGCTGAAGAACCTAGTCTGTCCTACTATTTACCCATAACCGGAGGGAGAATAATTGGATTCATACCTTTCCCAAGGGTATTAGTGCTATGTGAAATGCAATCAGTAATAGTTAACTTCCCATCTATGGGTCAAATAGATGCTTTTGCAAATCATTTCTATTTGAATGAATACCTGACGTCATATGCTCGTATGCAAAATAAACTCTAAAAAACTACACAGAAAAAGTAAGCACAAACATATAATATACGCAATTCTATAACGTCTAAATATAGAATAACCCTGGAAGAGTTGACATACCATTAAAATCAATCCCTCTGTATCTATCTATCTATCTATCTATCTATGACAGTCTTTCTAACACAGTCTCGTCCCTTCTCTCTCACACACACAAACACATACATATACCCATACACACATACACATATATATAAATCAACAACGAATTTCCAAACTACTTAGAAGATGAACAAATTAAACTAATGATTAACAATACGAATAAAATAAATGATAAAATTCATGTTACACAAAATAATTATAATCATATTAATTTATTTTATGCATCTGAATTTTAGATTAGATGAAAAAATACTCAAAAACATAATACATAGATATATATCCCCTGCAGACAGCAATAATAGAATAAGATTTATTATTTACTCTAAAAAATTTAAAACATTGAATTTAGTTGTTAATTATAATTATTTCCCTCCCACAAAGAAAATGGAAAAAACAAATATCATCTATCAATTTAAATGTCCATTAGGA